>PVJN01012532.1:0-50945 GCA_004026805.1 Lasiurus borealis
GAGGGTGGTCGACTGCCAACAGCCTTACAAAGAAAAAGCAGCTTTTCTAGGGGGTTTGTATAAAGTGTTGAAAACTTTATTTTATGTATTTGATTTTATTAAATATTATACAATATATTTTGACGAAATAGATAGAGTGTAAATCTATAAATATTTGAATCCAAATCAGATATAATTTTTTAACTTACATTCACGAACACTTGGGCCAAAAAAAAAAAAGGAAAAAACACCAACAAAAAAACCACCTTATATTTTTTCTGAATATTGGTAATGAGCGTTTAAAACTAAAGTACACGTTATCTCCGAGACACTTCCGACAGTAAGACACCAGAAGGAAGTCTGAACAACAATCAAGTAAGACAGCGTTTGGTTAGCTAGTGACGCCGAGGGTTGAGTTATTCAACTTGTAATCATCATCAATATGTGGACGAGTTAAAAGCTAGTTATCTCCAACGCAGAGGACAAGAGCTTGAGGCAGTTACCGTTTGGATTTATCCGTAAAGCTTAGCTGGCACGAGTCACCTATGTGAATTCACCTGCCCGGAACCAGCTGGTTGTAAATTACGTGTTTACATGTCCTGGGGTTGGCAGCAGACATGGAAGCCGGTGAGGGGGGAAATAGCAAATGTCCTGAAAGCAGAGAAAAGCTGCTAAACGATCAGCTCTGAACAGCTAGACGCTTCCCTTTAAGATAAACGATTATCTCGATGAAGGGACACTGAGGGTAGATTACACAACAGTGAAGGTGGTAGAAGCGTGGCAAGACATACCCACGTCTGGTTCAAGGTCAGGAAGTACAGGAGGAAGGCTACTAGCTGCTGTGACATGAACAAAAAATCAGACTCTATCATCTTTGACCCGTTTGGAGGTCATCCAAGTGTTTAATTTTGAGTTGTCTGACACTATTCTTTTCTAGACTTCTGAATGTGGTTCACATCCATGTGAGAAATTTTAAGCAAAGATGAATGACACTGTCTTGAATGGTGTTACGAAACCAGGTAAAAGAAATAGGGCGGTCCAGAGACCTCCCCTTTCATAGGCAGGAAAAAAAATCATCTGAAAATGTCTCTGTGTTACTATGTCATCTAGTGCCGTGTGATGTAGTTTCTTTAAGCATGATAGTGCCGTGCCTTTCCAGTGTAGCAGCAAATACTGTGTCAGTGAACACTGTCCGTTCACACCCGGTTTTATGTGCTGTATGATTGCAGTGGTGATAGTGTGGAGTACCTCTAATACTACTTGTTCTGTAGTTCTGTAATCGTAAATGAAAATCACCTAATGTCCATTTTTTGTGTGTGAAGTTAAAAATTGTTTAACTTGGACAAGGAGGAGCTAAGTGCTTTAAGAGGACTCCGCCGCCTTTTAATTCTCTCGGAAAGTCAGCGGAGGCTTCCTTTCCATTTGCTCTGCGAAGCTTTCCTGCGGCCTGGGAAGGACCTGCAGCCTGTCAGGTGCCATGAGCTGGAAACACACAAGCTTCCCGCTCACCGATTCGCACTGAGTCTGGTGGCCGTGGCTTCTGGAAGGTGCTCCAGAGGCGCATGCCCATGGCCTGAGACAGGTGTTCCACTCCCACTGGGGAGAACCTTCAAAAAGAACGGGCTGCAGAGGGGTCCTCTAGCGGGTCCGTGGCTCTCCCTGCCCACCACCATCTAAGTTCTTCCTACTTTGTTTGCCTGTAAGATTGGTCTCTTCAAAAACGACTTGCCTGCTATCGATCCTTAGGGATAACATAAAAGATACGTGGAATTTTTTAGAATTGTTTTAGGAGCAATTTTATCTAACAGGAAAAACGGGGAACTGCAGGGTCTTTTATGTGACTAATGTTCTGGGGTTAGCCAAGACGGAAAAGAGACTTAAAAAAAATACTTCTGTCCGAACAAAGAACATGCAGCTCTGAGTTTCTTTTTGAGCAGTGTGGTTTTGTGTGTGTACCTGGCAAACAGATACAAAAACCGTAATGAGGTAGCAATGAATAGTCGATTCTTTCTTTTGACTGCCAACTGTACCTGCCTCCGTCATGTTTTAGCTAGTTTACTGAATAAATCTCTGAACACCACTGTGCCTGTTTGTATTCCTTTATAAACCAGCCATTCTCCTGGAAATCCCACACGTAAGGTACTGTCTTGGCTGTTGATGTTTAATTAAAAACTGTTCTCTGCTTGCAGGCACCAGGTAACTTCCTCTCCAGGTTAGTGAACCATACATTTTGGCTTTGAAAAGTATTTTAAGTTGAAGTATGTTAACCAGTCACATGTCGTCAGTGTAGAAAAATGCAGTAAGTTATCCTTGCATCTTGAAAGTTGTATTATTTTCCTGAATGCTGTGAGCTAATACATTCGATAAGAATAACTGTGTGGCCATATGATACAGTGGGCCTGTGGCCCCAGGTCCTCTAAGACTTACAATGATGTGCCTGTATCTTTTAGGGGGCGAGAGTCTAGTTTTAATCAGCTGTTTAGGGGATCTATGGCTTAAAAAGAATTGAGGGACCACCCCACTTTTTTTTAAAGAAAGCTATTATCTCAATTTAGAAATGAAGACAATACATTTTTAGAGTGATTTTAAATTTAGTTACTTTTAGGGAACTTAAGATTTTATCATCTTACTATTAATAAGAGCCAAGTATTTTTAAATTGTCTTTCAAAAAATTCCAGTTACTTAAATTTTGAACCTGACAGTACCCTCAAATATTAAGCTGTTTTTCTTTTCTCCAAAGTCACAAGTGAGTGGTCACATAGAATCCAACTCGTTCTGATAGTAAAGGATGTAGGGGTCTTGACATTAAGAAATGTAGCCTATAGATTCTGATTCCCAAACAGGGCTAAAATGTTGCTCAACTTGAGGGTCTAACTGCCTAAGCCAATCATTAAATACCAATGCAGAAAAGACACTTTCACTAGTCTAATTACTAATAGGCAGCAGAGGCAAACCCATCAATAAAAGTAAAACCAGAAGTTAATGCTTTTGGGCAATTTTCAAAATAGCAATTTTGTTTGGCACAAATGGACTGTTGAGCTTGTCTGCGTGGCCAGATTATGTCATTCCAGAGAGGCACAGTCACCTTTCCAGATGCCATCAAATGAAGATATTCTTTTTCCCGTGGTGGTTTTTGCTTCTTTATTATTTTTTAGCTATGGATAACAGCATGGCAGCGACATTACATCAGGAATTTAATATAATACAACTGTTTTCATTGAGACCTTCTCTCTCTCTCTCTCCCCTGGGCTATTTGGGGTGTTCCCGTCGCACTAAGGTGCAACTGGGATGCCCCCACTGCTCCTCGCACTATATATATAATAAAATATTGCACTAAGTTAAAGGTATTATTTTATAAATATCATGAGCAGCATTACTGAGCTTCCCGTAACTGGCTCTACAGAGTTAAATAGTTTAAAGCACGAGCAGGTTTCTATGAAACTGAAGTTCTGCGTTACTTCTACAGCCCTTTCGAACGCACCCTTTCAGCAGCATGCTTGATGTCACCCCAAAACCTCTGTGGTAGGATCCCTCAGCACCAGCCACTTAGACACCCCACCTCCCAGGTTATGGATGGTAAGTTATTTTTCGTAAAATAGAAGTTGGTTATTATATTGGGCAGATTGTTTCAAGCATATGTTACAGATTAACATTTTAGCTTCCAGATAAATTTGTGTATATAGACTTTTATAGCCATGTTCTTTTAAAATGCAAGCATGCTTAAACAAACGAAGGGGACATACACAGCTATATTTTTGTTATTAACTTGGCCGAGAAAGCATTTTTCCTAATATTTCACTTAACAGCAGCAGTGAGAATTGGCTGTCGATTTGTAAAGAAGTAGCTTTCCTTCCCTCGGTGACGTTGGTGTGGCCCACATACCTCCTACCTGTTACTGGAATGGCTTGTCCTGTGCAGGGCACTTGTTACACTACTGCTTCCCTCTAGCAGGCCCGGGAGGTAGACGAAACCTTGTTTGTTCCTACCTTGGAGCTGGGGAAGCCGAGACGCACGTCCCTTTGGGGCTGGCGCGAAGGTCATGCAGTTCCTTCATGGCCAGTGAAGAGCTGGATCTTAAACTCTTGTACGGTGTCTCCTGGACTACAGATGTGGGCCAGAATCTACGTTAAAACACTTTTTCTGCCAGCCACACAAGCCATCCCATCTGGTTTTAAATTCGTGTTCGTTTTACTAGTATCAAGTATCATAGTAGTTAGCTACAAAAGGGAAAATTATGCATAGAGGTATCTTTTTCTAGGCAAATAAAAGGCCACAACTTGTATGGAATACCAACAGAAGCCATGCTCACTGTTTCCCTCAGTCTTGTGTGACGGGGATCCACATGATGACCAAGTTCCTTTGCAGAGAACTAGTCCCAATTCCTATGTATCTATACTGTCTACTTTTACTTAGTTTATTTTATTTTTTTAATGAATGAAGGTAGTCTGAATTACAGAAGCATTCAGAATGGTCACCATTCCTTTAAAAGCCTGCAGGATGTCAGACAAAACAGTAAATCTATTTTGCATGATTCTTCTCCTTTACAACATTCTCCTGCATAAAAAAAAAAAAGTTTCTAAAATAAAAATAGCCAAACCAGTTATCAACACTGTCATTGTAAGAACAGTCCTCTGAAACTTTAAATATCCTTGCACATGCTTTATTTCCTATGGGAGAACTGGAGGATGAAAATCATAAATGATTAGGACTTCCATTTAAAAGGAAAGCAACATGTTGAAAAATTGTATTTCAAAATCCTACTGGTTGCTGTTTTTTTAATAATCCTGTTATCTCTCTACAAAATTCTTTACCGTGTTCTATATTTACTCTGTTACATTTTGTTTTCATTTTCAGTGCAAGCTCCTCAAATCAATCACTATATTCTCACTCTACTTCAACTGCACAAAAACTTTAGAAAAAAATTTCAGAGGCATAGGAAGCAAGCAATATATGTAAAGTTTTTTCTTTTTTTTACTAAATCAGCATTAACTGACTAAAGCCATAGTGTCTGCTTTCATGTTACATTTGGCAAAAACAAAACAAAAAGCACCCCTCCCCGAGAGCCCCCAAATAATAAAAATCTCAAGTAGGATGACAAACTTCATAACACAAAGAAAGATTCAAAAACTGTTCCCTCAATGATTGCTGCTGTCAATTTGGGCATGCAACAATCTGTTATAACCGTGATAGAAATAAAAACATTACAAGAATCTGGACAGTATCCAATTTAACACTAATTCAAAAAAGAAAAAAAAATAGCACAATGAGACATCAACATACATAAACACGAAAAGTCAGCTTACATAATTCCATAATTAGAAAAAGTTAAAAATAAATTAGTAAAAATAAATTCCAAGTATAAACCCAAAAGGCATAGCTATAAATGCAATCTGAAACAACCAATTTAGTGAGCTGGTCATGTTTTTGCTGGAACAACCTTTTCATTCTTAACACAAGCAAGTAACTGTGGAGAAGCAGGCCAGAGTGCATCATCAGGGGGGTTAGACATGGTTATATCTGTGGTATTTTAGATACTGCCCCCCCAATTGCTTGAGAGATTAAATAGATGGGTCTGTTACACAGACTCAGATGGGCCAAACAAGTCATCTGAAATGCTGCTGAATGGCTGAGCGTCTATGAGCTGGGTTATTTCATTATCAAAGTCTTCTTCCGTGTCATCTGTGTACTTGCCTAGCTTTTTGGGGTGCTGGTCTAAGGTCAGACTTTCTAGAGATTCGATATCTTCGATGCCTGCTCTGTAGTGGATCATAAGAAGTGTCAAAGCTTGTAGTCTTTCACCCGATTTACCCAAAGTGGCAGAAAGGAGCGATTTTTTCCTCGTGTCGGTCGTCTCCTTTTCTTCTCTGACAAGGGAATTGTTATGTTCCAACTCCTGGTCAATTTCGTTCTGCAGTTTATCCAGCATGAACTCAAGTTTCTGGATCCTCTCCTCCGTCGGCAAGCCCCTGTACAGGTCACGGCCAATTTCTTTGACTGCAATGAAGACGCTGTCGTCCAGACCGCCCTCCTTCCTCACCAGCTTTATGCCTGTGCTGTTTCCCCGTTTAGACGGACTGTTGGGACCACACATCTCCGTGTCGCTGCCTTCGTTGTCGGACGTGTTGGGTGTATGTTTTGGTGAAGGTTCCACCAGATCGGTTCCTGGGTCAGAAAGGCGCGTTTTGGAGACCTGGCGCAGGTTTAACAAACGGGAGCTGGTATTGAGGATGTGCCTCGTCAAGCCTGTGGTTCTCGTGACGGACTTGCTAACTTCGGCGTCAGCACGAGCGGACAGGCCCAGGAGGGCGTCCTGTCCTTCCAGCCTGAGGTTTTTCAGGGTCCGGTCTATCCGCCTCTCAGTCGCTCCACAGAGAGGGATCTCGGCCAGACACTTCTCCTGGCATTTTTTGTGGCAAACGTAAGCGCAGATCATGCACTGGGAAGCGGCTTTCGTCCAGACTTTTTTCTTGCAGTAATCACACCACGTGGGGTTCTGGAACTGAGTGTCCTGGAAACTGTGTTTGTTTTCGGCCAAGCCCAGCTGCCCCGCCAAGGGCTCCTCTTTGGGCAGGGCGGACACCTCTTCGACCAAATGAAGTTCTTTTTCTTTCTCCAAGTTACTGACCAGATGGTGGTCCGCTTCTCCTTCCTTCAGATACTTGAAGTGAATAGTAATGTCACCAAAGCAAAACTTGTCATTGAACCCCTTCTGCATGCTCAGGTTGCGGAGTGCGGTTCTCGTGACCATGGCCTTGGGTGCTGGGGCTTCCAGTCTGAACTTGGAAAGGTACTCCATGTTCGACGTCGTGAGGCAGCCTAAGGCCACCTCTTCAAGCTTCAGGCTCACGTGCCCTAAACAGATGAGCCCCCCCAACTTGAAAGGATCCCTGCACCACAGGGCGATGTTTAAGTACCGGTGGCAGGCTTCGATGTCGAAGAAGCAGGTGGCTCTGGCTCTCGTCCATCTTCCTAGCTTATTCCGATAGTGGATTTCCGAAGACTCCCACGTTTGAGGGTCATCCGAACTGTCCTTGGGCGGGCAGGAACTCTCGGAGGTCAGGTCTTTCCCCGCTTCTGGCTTTGCTGCAGACTGCTTAGGTGCTCCATCTTCCAGGTGATCCACATTTTTCGCTTGCTTTTCAGCAGGTTTATCTGCGGGAGGAGGCGGCAGCACCTTTTCTGGCTTTTCAACCGGAACATCCGGTTCCGCCTGACCCGGGGCATCCGCAGAAGGCAAGGGAGCTTTCAGTTGCGGTCGTGGTGGCACAGGTGGTTTGAAAGGGGGTCCCTGGGCGGGTTTTGACACTTGTGCTGGGTCTATTGTCTCGGAAGGTTTGGGGGCTGAGGGTTTGCTTCCTTCTTTGGAGGGAAGTTTGGGTGGTGGAGGGTGACTTCCTGTGACTAATTTCCGGTTTAAAACCGGCGAGACCGTTCCAAGGGGTCTAACAGCGGGTGTCGTCGGAGTACGTTTGGGACTGTGACTCGCCGACTGGGCCTCCTCTCTGAACTCATTCTGTGCTCGGACGTCACTGGCCAAGTCTTCAAATTCCAAATCCAGGTCTCTACTCTCCGTGTCTGCCGCCAGCCCGGAGTCCTCGTCATAGCTTGGCTGGCACGAGCCCGCCAGGAAGCTCTCTTCCAGCGGACCCAAGTGGTCCTGCAGCGCCGCGCTGTGGTGAGCCTGGCCGACGGGCCGCTCGTAGTACACCAGCACGCGGTCGCCGGCCTGCTTGATGAGCTTCAGCACCTGCAGCGTCGAGGTGATCTTCACACCTGTTGGAAAAGTTCGAAAGGGAAACATCAATGACTGCAACGAGCATTACCTAAATTGCTACATAGTTGCCATTAACTCATGACATTGAATGAAAAGTAGAGAAACCTCCAAAGTATATGATGGGCTTTTGGATGCATGTTTGCTGATTTTCAAACTCTGGATATCCTAGAAATGTTTACTTATTAAAACCAAATGATGACTTGAACCTTCTTAGAAGGGTGCCAAGCTGGTAACTCCCAATTGCTTCCCGTTCCTTCCTAGGTTTAAATAACACTATTTCTCAGTCTAAAGTGAGCAGAGTGTAATAAAAAGGATTTTATTAATGGTTAAACCAGACTTAGAATGATGAGAAACTGATTTTATTGCAGGGAATCCCCAAATATACCAGGGATTACAAGCAATTGGGTCAAAGTAAGAGACTGATGTTTGAAACGAACTGCAAAATACTACATTATGAATAATGTACTCTTACAGATTTTTATTAGCTTTACCCATTAAACTAATCCTTTTCAGGACCAGAAAGAATAAGGAAGGCATAGTTGTTTTACAGTCAAACAAGTTGGCTACTATCTACCTATATTGATAATATCTACCTTAAGTTTTCATTTTACTATTTACTAATAGATGCTACATTAACGTGATTCAAAATTCAAAGGGTACAAAAAATACATACCGAAAAAAAACCACCTTCCTTCCACCTCTATCTCCTAGCAATACTCTTCCTTCCCCAAGGCAATCAGAGCCAGCAGCTTCTAGTATATTCTTCTAGCTAGCGATCTTCTAGGTGTATCATTACAGGCGCTATTTGTTTCCTGCCCTTTCGCTACCCTCCCCAAACAGTACTTACCCAAGCTATCCCTTTCTTTGGGACTTAGAGAAAGGTGAGACAGTCTTTGCTTTCCAAAGGTCTTAGGGCCATCCTGAATAAATCAAAGTGGCATCAGCCCCATCTAATGACCTGACCGTGGAGTTCCTCAGCCTACGTTCTCTCTACTTCAGCGTCCAGGTAAGACCTTGCTTTAGACCTGGTCATCACTGGCAACTTGACCACAGCAAGGATCTTTCACTTGGAAATTAATTTCTGGCCACAATCTCGTATTTTCCACCTGTGACAATCCTGTCTGCTCCCTGAATCTGTTTGGAGGTGATTTCCAGATCTAATCATTCCTCTGCTCTCCTGGCCCAGTGATGCTCCTGATAGCACTTGCTTTGCTCCTTGACCTCAGTCTCAAGATTTCAGTGATGTTCACATCAAGATTTTCTGTTCTCTGCCCTGGCCCTTTCCTCTTCTACATCTACTGCCTTTCTGATTCCCGGCTCTGCTAGCCCCACCAACTCCCTTCTCTGCTCCTGAGCTGGAGAAGTCACCCTTTCTTCCTGCCAGTCATTTTTAGCATTAAGCTCTCTCCGAGGAGGGAGTCCCTTTCGTTATACCATCTCTTCAGCCCTCTGCTCCATCAAGTATCCTTGCTCACACTTTGATTCCTTCTCCTGCTTTAAACCCATTTTCATGACACTAACTGGGCTCAGATCTTTCCTCTGCCTTTTTGCCACCTAACCTGCCCCTTGTACGCAAACCTTCCCATGGTCTTGTCTGTCATTAGTTTTCTCTGCTTTTTGCTTTCTTCCTGGATTACATCCATTTCAGAGATTTTAGCTATCAACTTTTCCTTGGTCTTCCCTTGTCCTACATTCCCAACTACCTCTGGGTATCAACACCTTGATGTTTCTTTGACACTACAAAGTCAGTGTAGTTAAAAACCCTCTTTTGACAATCTTATGCTCCTGTCCTCACTATTATGATAGAATAAATGTGCCACCCTTGGTTCACCTGACACAAATCCAGAGAGTAGACTCCCTACTCAACTGTCATTTCTGTCAAAGTTCCAGTTCACTTGGTTAATCCTCACCTGAGGATATTTTTTTCCACTAATTTTCAGAGAGATTTTTAAGAAAGGAGAGGGGAGATGGGGAGGAAAGAGAGAGAGAGAAACATCTACATGAGAGACATATTGATCAGTTCCCTCCTGCATACACCATGACCCAGGTCAGGATGAGGTCTGCAACCCAGGTACATGCCCTTGACTAGGAATTGAACTTGGACTTTTTAGTCTGAGGGCCAACACTCTAACCACCAAGCCAAACTGGCCAGGGTGGGATTCCTTTTCTTTTGGAATATTTCTAATATATGCAAAAGTAGAGGAAATAGTAAAATGAACTCCATTATTGAGTTTCAGCAAACATTTTGTTAATCTTATTTCAATTGTCACCGATCCCATTACTAAATATTTAAAAGTATTATTACAGAACCACATAAATGAATTATAGCTATAAAAATTTAATATGTCACACCTGCCCCTTATCACAATACATATATTTTTACAAATGGTAGATATATTTTCCACTCAGCATACATTTATAGTGCTTAGATTTATTTTTGGTAATATTTACTACTGTGTAATTAAAAACAAAAGCCTTTCAAAAAAGTAAGAAAAAATTTTATGCCCTCGACAGTATACTCAATGGTTAGGGCATCAGCCTGCGCACGGAAGGGTTGCAGGTTCAATTCCCAGTCAAGGGCATGTACCTAGGTTGTAGGTTCGATCCCCAGGTCAGTTGGGGAATGTGTGGGAGGCAACCAATCTGTGTGTCTCACATCGATCTCTCCCCCATTCATCCCCCTTCTACTCTCTCTCTCTCTCTAAAAAATTATTGGAAAAAATGTCCTTGGGTGAGGATTAACAACAACAACAACAAAAAACCCCACCAAAAAATTAATTTTATCCTGTAGGTAAAACCAAAACAGGCTGTGTGAATATTAAAAAAAAAATTATGCTGAGACCGGTTTGGCTCAGTGGATAGAGCGTCGGCTTGCGGACTGAAAGGTCCCAGGTTTGATTCCGGTTGGGGGCATGTACCATGCTTGCGGGCACATCTCCACTGTGGGGCGTGCAGGAGGCGGCTGATCAATGTCTCTCTCTCATCGATGTTTCTGACTCTCTCTCTCTCTCTTCCTCTCTTTAAAAAATCAATAAAATATATTAAAAAAAATTTATACTGACTTGTGGTTTTCAGATGAGAAAGAGTAACATGTTTATGTCAAACAAATAACAGCTGAGGTTTATTTTGTGGCTTTGCTACCCTAAGTGTCATTTGGCATATGTGTTTTAAATTAAATGTTAAGGCTTCCTTCAGATTTTTTTATAATAAAGGTACTACTTCCTTCCCATTATGAAAGTAACGTGCTCTCTGCTTTCTCTGTGAGTGTAAACCATACTGCACATTAGCATAGTTACCTCCAATGGCAATCAATCGATCTCCTCGCTGAAGATCAGCAAGTGCAGCAGGTGAGTTGGGGGCCACAGTCTCAATGATGACGTGCCCAGCATAGCCGTCAGTTGACTGGACAAGACGAAGTGTAAGTCCAACGCTTTGTAAATTTCCCTTAATTAATTCAACCTTCGATAAAGAGAAAAAAACAGGAAGACATTTAATGGATTCATAGCAGAGAGTGAGGAAAAAACACACTAAGAGCTCTACGGTTGATGCTGACTTGCACCACAGTGACTATTACAGACAAATAGAGGAGGAGGAAAATCTTTTTGGGGAAGTACACCCAACACAGATACATCTCAAAGGTGTACTGAATGAAAAGAATCAAACATAAAAGACCACATACTCTAGGATTCAATTCGTAGTAAAGTCTAGAAAAGCAAAATTAAAGTGATAGGAAGCAGATGAATATTGAAGGCAAATAGCACAAGTAAAGTTTTCAAGGTGAAAGAATTCTATACCTTCATTGGGGTGAAGGTTATATAACTACACAATTACCAAAATTCACCACCTGCATGGTTGGTGAACTTACTGTATTTAAATTATATCTCATTAAAGCTATTAAAAACAACAAAACCTTGAATATGCCATATTTTGTCATAAGATACATAAATATACAGGTCACTGCTAATCCTTCAGATAGCTCTTAGTTTTCCAATATACTTAAACCCTCCACTCCAATGCCAGAGCAACCACCTTTAAATTTTGTTTCTATTTTTAGTTGTTGTAGAGATTAACTTTTCCCCCTCTGGATAACGCATCAGTTCTGAATATGTAAAATGTTAAGAGTATCTGTTGACTTCTTTCTATAACAGAGTAGGATATGTTAGCCCATTCTTCCCCCAAATTAAAGTAGAGCTACAACTGCTTCTCGGCCTTTTGGCTAAGATTAAGTGTTAAAGTAGAGCTACACTGCTGTTTTCAGCTTGCAAATATCTATTAATATCTATTTGCAGTAAACATGTTCCTTAAATTTGTACTTTGTAACATGACTGATATTTTATAAAAGAAATGAAGTTGATAATACTTACTCTACATATACTAATCGGCACTCATATTTGCTAAGCTCTCCTCCTATAATCTTCAGTGGGTTACAGTGGGAACAGCCTTGCATATATAACACTAGAGGCCCGGTACACGACATTAGTTCACTCAGAGTGGGGGTGGGGTGAAAAGGGGCCCTTAGTCCTGCCTGCGCCCTTTCACAGTCTGAGACTCGGGGGATGCCTGACACACGTCCCTGTCAGTTGGACATCCTTAGCGCTGCCGCAGAGGTGGGCCACTGTGCTCACCAGCCATCAGCCCAGCTTGTGGCTGAGCGGCACTTCCCCTGTGGGAGCGCACTGACCACCAGGGGGCAGCCTCTGTGTTGAGCATCTTCCCCCTGGTGGTCAGTGCATGTGATAGCGACTGGTCATTCTGATGTTTGGTTGATTTGCATATTACTCTTTTATTATATAGGACTAGAGCCTGGTGCACGAAATTTGTGCATAGGCAGGGTCCCTAGGCC
This sequence comes from Lasiurus borealis, assembly GCA_004026805.1. Classification (NCBI taxonomy): domain Eukaryota; kingdom Metazoa; phylum Chordata; class Mammalia; order Chiroptera; family Vespertilionidae; genus Lasiurus; species Lasiurus borealis. The sequence goes on from PVJN01012532.1 coordinate 12,597, forward strand.
TGGCTGGCGATCAGGGCCGATCTGTGGGACAATCAGCGGGCCCTGCTGGCACCTGCCTTGACCAACCTGGTGCCACTTGCTCGCTGGCCCTGTCCCTCACTGCTGGTTGCTTTCCTATGTGGGGTAACAGGCAGGGTAATTGGGGAGCCTCCACTGGTACCTGCTTTGGCTGTCCTGGGACCTGTGGGCAGCTCCTGAGTTGAACATCTGCCCCCTGGTGGTCAGTGTGCATCACAGTGAGCAGTTCCCACTGGTTGTTCCCCAGTTTGGTCAGTTTGCATTTTAGGCTTTTATTATATAGGATGGTTCTGCTCTGCCTCATGAGATGGTTCAGGGGCTACACCTGAGCCAAGCTGGGTCACACGGTGGGGATTTAGATTCAGAGATTCCTCAAACAGAATAGATAACGGAGCTGTAAGCATCCTCTTACAAAGTGGGAGGCGGAGAAAGGCATCTGCACATGAACAGAGCACGTAGAAAGCTGGGAGCAGAAAGGAAGGAGGCCTGGCAGTTTGGTCTCCGGTTCCAGTTTGTTTCTGGGCCTGGCTGCACACATGCTGAAAGCTATGCAGAGCCTAATCCACACAAACCATGGTCCTGACACCACCCATGGTGCCCATGAAACTGCCACGGTATCCTCGGAATAAACATCCCTTTTCTGCTTAAGCTGGTTTTAGTTGGTATCTGTTTCAAACAGGCGCTAGCTTACCAGGCACTGTGTTACAGACTGTTACATACAAAATCTCATTAAGCTCAAAGCGCTGTATTTGTCAAACGAGAAAGCTACCAAACATTAGAAAGATAAAATACACTATAAAGGATGTAAAGTATTTTCTCTGTGTCAACTGGCATGAGTTTTGTTGAAACCGAAAGGTAGCTTTCTAATGGAATAAAATTACCATTTCTAGATTTTTTTGATACAACATAAATAAAAGTTTATCAATTGTGAAGAATTTCTGACATAGGAAGCAGCAATTACAAGAGCCGAACCATGAGTCAATACATACAAGATTGCAGACAGCCTGCATTTAATTTCACCAATAACATCAGTCACAGGTTAAAAACTTCTAGCTACATGCACATCTATTGTGTGGAGAGCAATTTAGTGAAAACACCAATATAGCTTTTAAGAGCTCTCACACACTCGACATCCCTTTTAGTCTTTCTTGGACCCAGGTGGGACACCTTATTTCCACTTGGGGAAAAAACAACATTGATTTTCAATCACTTCCTAACATGGACATAATTTTATATAATAGACAAAAAGAGGATGTGTTTTAATAACATGTCAATATAACTCTTTTACAAACTGTTCTCTCCTATACAAGCTTGTTACATTGAGAAAAAACAACAAAACAAAAAGAACCATTAAGTGAAAGACCTGAAATTACTGTGTCCAGTAAGAATACTTTTGAGCATTCTTTCATTAAATAAGTTCCTGAAAAAGACATCATGAGGACTATTTTGGTAGAGTAGTAGGGCAGGGAAGGGAGAAATGACACAATAATCTGAATACATATGTACCTGACGCCAGTATAAAATTGAACTTTTATCAGGAGGCTTTTAAATGCAGATAACCATTCCTAGTCTTGCTGGCCCATAATGTAAATCAATCTCTTTCCTATCAGAATTCTCAATGGCCTAATAAAACAGGAATATGAAAATTAACCAGCACTCGGCGACACAGCGGGGTTAAGGGGACCGGGCACCACCATCCTGTGGCTGTGGGAGCCGCAGCAGAGCATGGGGGCTCCATCTGCAGAGAGCAGAGAACCACAAGATGGTGGCGCCCAGTCCCCTTAACCCCACTGCTGGAGTGTCTGGGCTTGTCCGCTGGAGCAGTGAGGTTGGATCCGCCTCCGGACATGGCAGACAGAACCCGGACAGCAGGGCTTGGGGGCTTCAGAAGGGAGGCTGGCCAGCAGGGGAGGGCTCCAGGGTGTGTCTGGGTCTCGCTCAGTCCTGATCGACCAGACCCTAGCAGCAAGCTAACCTACCAGTCGGAAGTCTGCCCCTTGGTGGTCAGTGCACTTCATAGCGACTGGTTGACCTGTCAACTGTCTGCCCCTTGGTGGTCAGTGCATGCCGCAGCGAGTGGTTGAGCGGCCTTACCATAGCATTAACATATTATGCTTTGATTGGTTGAATGGACGACCAGACACAGCATATTAGGCTTTTATTATATAGGATAAGTTTGAAAAAATCAAGTTATTGCAAGGGGAACTTCTATGTACAACACACTCAGCACAGAATGTGTTAAGAGGTGATTTTTCTGGCCATTTTATTGAACACCAGATGTTGGATCAATGCGATTACGGTTACAGAGCACAAATTACTGCCAGGCTAGAGACAGCTCACTGTCTATCTCAATTAGAAATAGCAACAGGTTGTTGAAGATCCAGGGCCAGATTTCATATATTGCCATCAACCACCTTTAAAAATTAGAACCAAAGCTGATGATCCTTCTAACTCCACTAATGCCATGATAAACACTGACAAGGAGATATGCCCTTGTTCATATTCATTTTTCCCCTGCTCCTCCTCTTCTCGTCCTTTCTCTCTCCACAAACAAGCTTGAGTAGGAAATAATCTTTAGCTCAATTCTGAAATGAAGGAATTAGAATTCTAGTAATATTACTTGATTTCTGCTTCTAAAGCACATTTCGGTAAGTTCTAATTCTGAGAGCACTTAAAATCTTGCTTCCTAGCAATGCCTAGTCTTGGTTAAAAAAAAACATACTTATAAAACTTCAAAAAATATTTATAATTCTGAGATGTTAAAATAATTTCTAGCCAAAACCGGTTTGGCTCAGTGGATAGAGCGTCGGCCTGTGGACTGAAAGGTCCCAGGTTTGATTCCGGTCAAGGGCATGTATCCTGGTTGCAGGCACATCCCCAGTAGGAGGCGTGCAGGAGGCGGCTGATCGATGTATCTCTCTCATCGATGTTTCTAACTCTCTATCCCTCTCTCTTCCTCTCTATTAAAAAGGTCAATATAAAATAATTTCTAAGTTCTAGAATGAAAAAGAAAACATTTATGAAAAGGGTCATTCTGTATCAATCTAACGTACTTCTCATTACAAGCAGTTTTAACAGTGCAGAAGATGCTAACTGACATATTTCATGGGACCTTTAATTAGTGGGTAACTATGTATTTTTGCTTCCATAGACTCAGCTAAGTTCTTAATCATCTTCCATTTGGTCTGTCACTCTAACAGAAAAAAAGGAAATACTATATTAGCTACCTTCTTGGAAAATGCCTTTATCAGCTGAGGACTCAATTTGGATGTCCATGGCTATACAGGTTCGCCCCCTTCCCCACAGGAAGCATAACTGTTGAAACAGACATATGGTATCTCTTGGTCTAAAAATTACTATCAACGCCCACAGCCCTTTTCAAAGATCTGCCATTAAAGTTTAATTCATAAAGATTTAAGTCAGAAGAGTTCTTAAACTCATAAGGCAGATAAATGAAAAAATCTGTTAGGTACAGAGAAGTGCTGCTATGGGATAAATTTTCATGCTCGTCCTAAATGATGGCAAAAGTTATTTTTTAAAATGAAATCTTTAAGGGATATATTTAAACAGTACATAGTAAATATATCTTAAATCCTCTCACATGGATTTTACATGTAAACATTCCTTTTTGTTTTTTAACAGAATAACTCAATTTTCAGTAATCACCTCTTAGTGGATAGTTAACAAAAACAAAAATACTGAAATCAGACCCTCCTTTTTTAAAGACAAACAGCAATGTCTGGGATGGTTTGAATTCTGGCTCTAACGTTGGCTAGTTTTGTGTGGTCGCAGGCAAGTGATTTAGCCTCTGTCAGCCTTATTTGTAAAAGAGGATACTAATATCCTCCCCACACTTGGTTGTTGTCAAATTAAAGGAACTATGGGCCCAGCTGGCGTGGCTCAATGGGTGAGCACTGACCAATGAACCAAGAGGTCGCTATTCAATTCCCAGTCAGAGCACATGACCAGGTTATCGGCTCAATCCCCAGTAGCGGGGAGGGGAGGGGCATGCAGGTGGCAGCCAATCAATGAAGCTTCTATTTCTCTATTATTCTCCCTTGCTCTCTTAAAATCAGTAAAAACAGTTTTTTTTTTTTTTTTAAATGAAACTATGGGAATGAAGGTAAACAATCCAGGCACTTCCATGATCTCTCTTCAGGTGGGCTAGGAAGACTTCTTTCTGGGGAAAACACTAATGAGGCCCCTCAATCTTCAAAACAGAATGCCAGCCAGCTTAGCCACCTGAGTGCCTGGTCTCTAAAGCCCGGTGGCTTTAGCCGAGTGATAAATTAGGACTGCATCTTTTGGTCCCCTCTCCTGTGAGACAATAAAAACATAAAAAGATACTGAAAGGTAGAGTCCTTTATACAAATATTGCTGACCTAAGAAGTCTAAAGAATAAAAATGACCCTCTGCCTAGGTTCAAAGGCTATTAGCAAAGTAATCACATCCAAATGATTACCCTGCAAATACACTCAGGTTTCTCATTCTCTCTTTTTAAATCTGATTGAGGTTTCCATTAATGTTTTGGTTTGAAACTAAATTTTATACAACCATTCCATGAAATATAAACCTCTGAAAAGTATGCAAAGTCTGAGGTTGTTAGGGAAATAACAGTCGAATACTAGCCTTTTCAATTCCTTTGTCAAACAGAAACAGCTCTGATTCTGAATCACTAAGTTAATCTTCAGTTTCATACATTAATATCACTATACTTCTGCAGGGTGATTTACATCTTACTAAACAAGTGTGAGGGCCTTAGGGACAGACTATTTACTTTCAAGATATAACTTTTTATAATTTTTGCCTTGAAATAATTTAAAACTTACAGAAAAGTTACAAAAGTAGTACAAAGGATTTCTATTTCTACTGAATCCAGATTTGCCAATTAACAAATTATTACATTTGCTTCTCGCTCTCTCTTTCTGTATTGTTTTCTGAACCATTTGAAAATAAGTTTCAGACATGATGCCTCCTTACCCCTAAATATTTAAATGTGTATTTCCTAAAAAGGACATTTGCTTATATAATCACAGTACAATTATCAAAGTCAAAAAATTAACATAGACACAATACGATTACCTACTCTGAAGACTTATTCTAGCTGGAATTTAATTTAAAAACATATACCCATTATTTTTGTAAAATCTTTGACCAAGGAATTTTAGATCAGGGGTTGACAAACTATAGCCTGTGGGCTGTTTTCATTTTAAAAATTTATTTATTTAAACTTCACCCAAGGGTATGTTTTTACTGATTTGTAGAGAGTGAGGATGGGGGGTGGGGTTGGGAAGTGAGGGAGAGAGGAGGAAGGGGGAGAGAGAGAGCGAGGGAGAGAGAAACATGGATCAATTGCCTCCTATACCATGCCCCAACTGAGGATCAAAACCACAACCTAGGTGTGTGCCCTGACAGGGAACTGAACTGCAACCTTTTGGTGTACAGGAGGACAACATGCCAACTAACCAAGCCACCAGCCAGGGCTGTGGGCTCTTTGAAAAAATTTTATTGGAAAACACCCACACTCATTTGCTTGTCTGTTGTCTCTGGCTACTTTAGAAGTTAAAACAGCTGAGTTGAGTAATTGTGACAGTGAATTGGCCCACAAAGTCTAAAGTATTTAATATAATCTTACTAACTAATGTCACCCCAATAAGTTAATTCAAAGTGTGCCAAATCACAACTGAAAAATAAATATGCATGAATAATACACACACTGACATTATAGATTTCTTTACAACAATAAAAACTGCAAAAAGTCTAAATGTTCATCAATGAGTGATTGGTTAAATAAGTTATGATACACAATGAGATACGATGCAGACATAAAAACAATGACACATGTATATGGAGACAAAACCATAAACATAACCGTGAACAGTGTGTATGCTTAGATTTACAAAGTTCTTCTATAAAGTTAATAGTGGTTTCTCTGAGTATGAGATTATGGTTAACTTCTGCAATTTTCTATATAGCTTTCTGAAGTTTTCTTTAATTGGGCAAAAAATATATAGCTCATGACGATTTCCAAACATGTATCACTTTTATCCTATAGAAATTGCCAATTTTGTTAGAATATGCAGGTTTCCTTAAATTTAACAAATGAAATAGCATTACAAAAATTAAATCTCTATTTCATGATACCTACTTCCTTATGCTCAATGGTTTCCTACTTAGACTTCTAACAATATTCTGTGTTGCTCAATTTATGAAAGAGAATTCACACACCATTCATTTAGAAAACAAGCCATCTGTCCATACTCTAAGCTCACTTGATAATCATTAAAGAAATATAATAAATTACCCAGAAGTAGTCTTAATTGCAATGATTAATAAAACCTTATCTCCTCCAATAGAGCATACTGTTTGTATAATACAGCTTTCAAATATAACCACCTATTTGTTTAGTACAATCCAATATCAATGTAAATCAATATGGTTACAAATGGAAAACGCAGTTGTCCCCAAACCTATTGTAAACTCTATTCATGTTCAATACTTACGTGGAGAAATACTCAACACCTCATGGAAAAAGACTGATCTAATAGGACATATGAATTGTGTTGTTGCTGCTCTTTCCACTTATCTATTTGAAAATAACAAAAATTTCCCTCTAGTTTTACTTTAGCCTGTTCATTTTAAAGTTCCTTCAATTGCTTCACATCCTATTCTGTATAATAAAAGGCTAATATGCAAATAGAAAGAACAGCAGAACAACCAAACAATCGGTCACTATGATGTGTGCTGACCACCAGGGGGCGCATGCAGAAAATGGCGGCATCAGCAGAAGAACGCAAAACATGGTGGGTGTTGGCCGCAGTGGGATGGTGGAGCAGGTGAATGATCAGCCAGACCAAAATGGGGTGCCGCTCCCTGTCATCAGGGAAAATTCTTTGCTCCTGAGTGCCACACTGCCCAGCACTCACACTGCCGACATTGAAGCCACTGCTTGCACCCAATGCTAGTGCTGGCCCTGAATGCTCAGCTCTGTCAGTGGGTGTGAGCAGTGGCTGCTGGTCTCGATTGCTCCTCAGGGCTTCTCTACTTCCCCCTGCTCCTAAGGGGTAATTGGGGCAGCAGCAGCTGTTTGTACCCGCTGACAGCACCAGTCTCACTCACACGTGCAGCTGGCACCAGAGCTCCACTCATACCCGCTGCTGGCACCAGTCACGAATACTCGGTACCATCAGCAGGTGCAAGTGGTGGCTGCCAGCCCCAATTGTCCCTGAAGGCTTCTCCACCTCCCCCTGCTCCTGAGGGGTGATCGGGGCAGCAGCCTTTGCTTGCACCCACTGATGGTACCAGCCCTACTAGCACCTACCCCAATTGCTCTGCATTGTCAGTGTGTGGGAACAGGGCCACTGACAGGGGACTGGGGGCCATGGTATGAGGAGCCAAGTCCCACCCCTGTGCCCACCACAGTCTCATGGCCACAGTTCCTTTCAAAGTGTATGAATGTGTACACTGGGCCCCTACTTTGCTATAATAAAATGCAAAGGTGAGTGCTACAGATCTCAAACAGTTTAGTAGCATGAACTACTTCCTAAATGTTCCAAATCTATATTAATTACAAATAACTACATTTTTTTCTATGCTATGACATTAACACTCTTTATTCCTAAGAAGTTCTCAGTTTATGTTAAACCTTTCTGAAAAATGTTTGTTCACACTTCATACTCAGCTGAAATAGACAGCAGCTAGTTAATCTCTATTTTTCTTATAAAAGCCCTTAATAAACTTGCTGATGTTCTTAAAAATCACTATTTGGCTCTCTTGTCTTTATAAAAACAAATAACAACAACAACAAAAATCTCACACTATCCTATGATTGAGGAAACTATTCCATTCCTTCGTCCTCTTCACCTTGTTATAGGAAGGATTTAAAAGGAAGTGGGAGCAGGGAATTTATAGAATATACAAAACATCAATACCACTAAAAACACAGGAGTGTGGCATTTAGGTCTAGTTCAATAATAAGCTACAATGTGCCAGATACTGTGCTAAGTGTTTTATAGAATTTAACCTTTATACTGTTATTACTGTCTCCACTTCAGAGATTATGAAATAATTTGTTTTAGGCATAAAAATAATAGAAGAAACTGGATTTGAACCTACCATTCATGGAGATGATAATTAAGAACACTAGCTCTGGAGTCACACTGCCTGGGTTTGCAGGCTGTCTTTATGACCTGCGAGCTGGGTGATTGGAGTAAGTTATTTCTTTGTGTCTCAGTTTCCTTCTATGTACTAGTAAAATGGAGACGGTAATGGAGTTGTTGTGCCTGTTTTCATGGGAATTAAACGGTTAGTGCATATAAAGTCTGACAATCATGACCGGCACAGAGACACTGCTGTCTTGTTGCTCCTAGCTTCCACTGGCCTGAACACATGCGAGCAGGAGTTGTACACTACTGCAGGATCTCTAATAACACCTCTCCGACATTTTCCTAAATTGCTCATTTCCTAGTTCTGCATCCTGAATCTGAGTGTCTGACTCAGAAAAGGAGCTATTTGGCTAAGTGGGTTTCTGTGGGAAGGTGCCGCTGTGCCTCGAATAGGACGGTTTTGTTCATGACAAAGAATGCACTAAATCAGTCGGTCTTACTTGCATCACAGAATACTAGAGGGTCCTAGAAACAGAATCCAAAACAATGTTTAAGTTTTATTAATATGACTTCCTTAGCTAGTTCTCAAAAGCTCTTTTAAAAGAATATTTAGAATCTTACTACTACATTGTAAAACCCTCTGTTTCTTTTTGTTGTTGTTAATCCTCACCTGAGGATATTTTCCCATTGATCAGAGAGAGTGGGAAGGATGGGAGAGGGACAGAGAAAGAGAAACTCAGCGTGAGAAAGCCAAACCAACTGGTTGCCTCCTGCACACACCCTGATCAGGACTGGGGGTCAAATCTGCATCCAAAGTAGGGTCCTTGACAGGAATCAAACCCGGGAACCTTCCGTCCAGAGGCCGACGCGCTATCCACTGAGGCAAACCACCTACGGCACCATCAGTTTCTCTTTATTCTATATCTCAAAAAAGATCTTAAAATAGAGCATGTATCCCCAATAAAATGTTCAACTTCCATGTACTATGAAGGCTTGGCTCCTTAACATATTCTTTCCTTATTTTCCCCAAAGAATGCTATCCCCTTCTCCTCCCCACCCGCACTGGAACCCCTAGCGCTGTATTCTGAAACTCTCTTAGAGCCATCATATGCTCACTGTAACACTGAAGAACTCACTGTACTCTTGATATTTTTCCCCCATCCTTCTCTCCCTTGAAGGAAAGGACCGTATCGCATTGCCTTATACCTGACAATAAGTTTCTTCCTTCTCCTACTCACAGTGCCTTCCAAGTTATATAGAGAATTGATGTTTCTATATTTTAACCTAAGCTCCTACTCTTTACACAGTATTTCAAAATTATGTTAAATACACTTAGAGAATATGAGACAGAAAACAACATTCCATATTTTTTAACCAAGATAAACTTTAAGAATACAAATACTGAATAGGATTTACTACTAAAGCTCAAAAGCATTTAGTTTTAAGAAGCCAAATTATAGAACATTATATGTAGTTAAAATTTATTGAGTCCCTACTGTGTTTGCAAATATTATCAGAGTGAACTAAACCAGAGTTTTCATAATAACTGACATTTTCAAAAAAGCTTTTATTTGCTTTAATCTTTCTCTTCCTTTGATAAGATTGAGATTGTAAATGGCAAACGGTTAAACAGAAGCACCAGAATGCTATCTGCAAGGCATCTGGCCTTAGACAAACACGCCAAATGCCAACTCGGAAGTATCTCGCCTAATGTATTTATAAATTTCTGTGTCTCAGATGTTCTTATTTGAAATCAAAGATCTTTAGGGAGTTCTGTAGACTCTTTGTATGTACATGGAACAATTCGTAGATAGATATGGACAGATATTCAGTAAGACTTCTAAAACTCTCCAAGGCTAAAAGGGAAGTAAAATTTTAGATCATACAGTTATTTTATTTCGGCTACATTAAAATATACACATAGAGTTAGAAGTTCTTTTGATGTTTTTATAATAGCATCATTAAAAACATCAAAAGTATTAACATAATTCATCAATTGTGATTTGCATCATAATAATGTACCACATTTATAAACTAAATCCTCACTCTAAAAACCAGGTTTAAAAATGTTTAACAAAGGGAATATTGAGCAGTAAATTTCATTCTGTGGACTTCCTCAACCTACCCATTTTTATTTGGTTAAAGCATTTATCAGAAATAGCTTTCAGAGAAACCAAGATGGCGGCACAGGTGAACACCTAAACTGCTGCCTCGCACAATTTCAAAACTACAAATAAAAGACAGTACGGACATCATCCAGAACCACAGGAAAGCTGGCTGAGTGGACATTCTACATCTAGAAGGAAAGAGAGGAGCTCATGGAGACTCAGAGGAGCTGCAAAAAGCTGAGGTACACAGACACGCCTGTGGAGAGGATGGGCTGCAGCATGCCTGGCTGGCTTCCTCTAGTGGGTGACAGAAACTCCCAACTGCACTGAACCCCAGTTCCAGGTGAGACTCATATGGGGGAGTCTAGACTGTCGTGAAAAGGGAGGAGTGCAGGGAAACTTAGGGGAGCCGCAAAAGACAGAGGTCTGGAGGTGCGTGTAAAAATGCACACACAGAGGACTGACTGCTGATTGTGCTGCTGGCTTTCTTAGTGAGGGGAAGACAGAACCTCCCAACTGCACTGAAATCCGGGTCAGACTGCACTAAGCCCCAGTTTCGGGAGAGACTCATATGGGTCCCGAAACGCACAGAAACTCAGGGGAGCCAAAAAGGCAGAGATCTGGAGGAACCTGAATGTGACTGTGCAGAGAGGGCTGCAGTGATTACCGAGGGACACTGAGACCCAGGGGCTGACGGGAAGCCAAGGCTGTCTGCTCAGCCCTGAGACTCCTCCCCATCCAAGCCTAGCACAGAGGCTTTTGCAACCTTGTAAGTCTTAAGGCGGAGTCCAACACAGAAGTTCTCCCAGCGTTGACACAGCTGATCCTCACAACCAAGTGACTTGGAAGTCAATTCCCTTCAGTGATACCAACAACAATAAAGACTTAACTACAACAAGGCTGTACACACAGTCCACAAAGGGGTGCACCAAGAGCGTCCACTTCAGGTAACTGGGGAGGCGGAGCTACTGGGCCATAAGGCACACCTAGCACACAAAGCTACTTTACCGATTCAGGGAAGCAGCAAAAATGCAGAGACAAAGGGACAGATTACAAACAAAAGAAATGGAGGAAAACAAACAATTGGATATAGAGTTCAAAACCATGGTTATAAGGTTTTTCAAGAATTTCCTAGAAAAGATGGATAAATTTAGTGAGGCCCAAGAGGAAATGAAAAAGGACCAACTAGAAATTAAACATACACTGACTGAAATAAAAAATATTATACAGAGACGTAATAGCAGACTAGAGGAAGGCAAGAAGTCAAAGATTTGAAATACAAAGAAGCAGAAAACACTCAACTGGAAAAGCAAAAAGAATAAAAAAGTGTGAAGATAGTGTAAGGAGCCTCTGGGACAACTTCAAGTATACCAACATCAGAATTATGGGGGTGCCAGAAGAAGAGAGAGAGCAAGATACTGAAAACCTATTTGAAGAAATAATGACTGAAAACTTCCCCCACTTGGTGAAAGAAATAAGCTTTCAAGTCCAGGAAGCACACAGAACCCCAAATAAAAGGAATCCAAAGAGGACCACACCAAGACACATCATAATTAAAATACCAAGAGCAAAAGACAAAGAGAGAATATTAAAAGCAGCAAGAGAAAAACAGTTAATTATCTACAAGGGAGCACCCATAGGATTGTCAGCTGATTTCTCAACAGAAACTATGCAGGCCAGACAGTTGTGGCAAGAAATATTCAAAGTGATGAATAGCAAGAACTCTACCCAGCAAAGCTATCATTCAGAACTGAAGGTCAGATAAAGAGTTTCACAGATAAGAAAAAACTAAAGGAGTTTATCAGCACCAAACCAGTATTATATGAAAGAGGAAGAAGAAAAAGATAAAAATTATGAACAACAAATACATATCTATCAATAAGTGAATCTAAAAATCAAGTGAATTAAAAATATGATGAACAGAATAAATGGGTGAATATAACAGAATCAGAGGCATAGAAAGGAAGTGGACTGACAATTCTCAGGGGGAAAGGGATGAGGGGCGTGCAGGGAGAGACTGGACAAAAATCATACACCTATGGATGAGGACAAGGCGGGGAGGTAAGGGCAGAGGGTGGGGTGGGAGTCAGGTTGAGGGAAGCTACATGTGGGGGGGAGAGAAACAACTGTAATAATCTGAACAATAAAGATTTATTAAATAAAAAAAAAAGAAAGAAAGAAGCTTTCAAGGAGAGCAGACAGCAATGTGACTAAGCTTCACTGAAACCTGAATGTCTGAAAGAAAAAGGGTTGAGGGAAAATTGAGCTCATGGCCAGACAATCAGCTTATGTCTTCCCAGAAACATTCATTCAGTGCCCACTAAATGCCAAGTGCTGTGAGTCAAACCAATCATGGTACATGCTGTAAAGGAAGATATTGGTACAAGTAACAGTGATCAAACTGTCATACAGTTATAATTGAATTCCCAACTGTGGTGAAGTATTGTCAAAGAGTTTTATGCTCACTAGCGAAGTTCCCCAGAAGAATGATGCCGGTTCGTGAATCAGTTAAGATCCGATGAAACAGAAAACACTGAAGCATTAGAAACAGAGGGACTGGAAAACAGGGACAGAAGACCTGAGAACCGAACAGGGGACAGTGAAGCAACTTAGATATTAGCAAAGTCAGAAGTCACCCCCAACCTTGGGCTGGAAGGGCAGAGGGAGGATGTGTATCAGTAGAGGCCAGGGCTGGAGCATCAGGAAGAACCTGCAAGTGTGGTGGGCTTGTCCTGTGAGAAGCAGGGAGCCATGAAGGAGGAATAGTGGCTGTCAGCGTTGTTGTCCAGGCAGAGGAGAAAATGAAGAGTACCCTGGCTCCTAGTCCACTCCCATTTCTCACCAAAGCTTCGCAGCGGTCAAACTCAGCTGCAAGTCAGCTGACAGTGAAGAACTGGAAATATAACCAGTAGAGATAAGTCTACTCTTAACACAGTGCAGCGGAAGGAACCAAGAATATGTGAGGGAACCAAGCTAAGGCCTGGTACAAGCAGAGGTCCGAAGAATGGGGTAAGTATAGGTATGCATGTGGAGAAATGTGTTGGGGGAGTGGGGACCCATGCACAAAGGCTGTGCATGTGGACAGAGTATGGCATGTATGAAGGAGGGAAAGATGGCTAGCCCAGCTAATGCAGAATGGAGGGTAGAGGTAAGGCTGGAGTTAGGGACCAGGCCAGAGGTGGCTTTATAGGTCACATCAAGAAATCTGTCCTTATTCTAGGAGCTACTGAAACCATGGAGATTTAAGGAGGCAGTTGATAGAATCAGATTTGTATTTCAAAACAATCATTTATCCTTCTCCCACTTCCCAAGACACTCACATAACAACTACAACATGCCAGAAATTCTGCTCGGTACAGGACACACATATATAAAGAATATAGCATATCTGTGCCCCTGTGAGGTCTACCAGAAAGTATGTAGTGTGCAGTATTATTAAAGACCTTTTAAGTATCCTTCTTTTAGCATTTTTCATCTGATTATCATGAGGAATGTGAAATTTATCATAGACTTAACTCCTTGCTCAGTAAATTTGTTCATCATCCTACTGTTTCATATTTTTGCACATATATGCTTCCATTAATCATTCACCCACGTTTGTCTTTTCAGCTGAAGATGACTAATTTTTTCCCATCCATTTATCTTTATATGGCTATCTCACTTTCAAGGTAATTTTAGTGCTTGCTCTCCACCTGATTCAATTGTTATAAATTTCCTGCATTATAAAAACCTGAAATGCACAAATAACTCTCTCTGAGAATAATGTTATGGTTTTTAAATAAGTATATTTATTTTGTGACAACTACTCTCATGAAAAATTGAATCACTCAGGATATTACACCTGGTCAAGTTTATTGTTTTCCCAAATTCTAAAGACATATCAAGTGATTTGGGAAGCTTTGCTATGGATCTTCATCAATAGCTTTCTGAAAGCTGAAAATGCATTTACTATTTCCATTTCTTCTATATGCTTGCTTAGCATCTTCATGTTTGACAGGAATGATTTCCCTATTATCCTATCTAATAAAAGAGTCATATGCAAATTGACCATATCTCCACTATACCCACCAGCCAATTAGGGGTGTCCCTGTCTAGTCCCCACGGCTTTAGTCCTTGTCAGGGGTGAAGCCAGTGATCGCAGGGAGCTTGAGGCCTTGGCAGGGGCAGAGCCAGAGATCAGAGGCGATTGGTGTGAACTACAGAGGAAATACCTTTTCTGACTGCTCATTGGCTAAACTCCCTGTCTGCCACTGGTAATGTTCTTAGTAATTTGACTCTAAGAATCCAAAAAGATGATCTAGGGTTTTTCCACTACGCTCCTGGAGAAAAAACGTAAGGTCCACTGGTGGAGGGCTAAAAAATATCATATTGTGCCCTAGCCAGTTTGGCTCAGTGGGTAATGCCTAAGCTTGCCAACCGCAGGGTCTGGTTCGATTCTGATCAAGGGCAGGCTCCTCCCTGGCTAGGGCCCAGGTCAAGGCTCATGCAAGAGGCAACCAATCAAAGTGCTCCTCTCACTTTTGTTGTTTCTCTTTGCTTACCCTTTCTCTTCCACATTCTCTAAAAATCAATGGAAACATATCCTCAGGTGAGGATAAAAAATAAAAAAGAAATGTCATCTCCTATGAAAGACACATCTTGAAATGCCTAAAGAAAGTTGTCATTTTTTCATGGTGAAGGGACTGGAGTCCGTGTTGATGAAAACACCTTGGTGGCTGCCATGGCTGGCAGTGGCTGCAGCAGCGGGTGATGGGGCTGGTGCCTTCCCCTGATCAGCCTGGTCACCTGAGTAGGACTTCTCCTGAGGGCTCCCGGTATGTGAGAGGGGGCAGGCTGGGCTGAGGGAACCCCCTGCCCAGTGCACGAACTTCATGTACCGGGCCCCTCTATTATATATTCTCCAAACTGAGTACCTTCCGTTTGCCATTTTTTCCTCTTTGCAGCTGCGTTAACCTTTGCTCTGGAGGTAGAGAGAGACTTATGGGCTCTCTCAGACAGACTACCTCTGAATCAGGCTCAGTCTTGGGCAACTGAACAGGGCTAACTTTATGATGAAGGCCCTTCTATTTAAATCCCATCTCCTCTAGTTTCAGGCCCTCCCAGACTGTTCTAAAATGATTCCCCTATCACCACTCCCAAACTGTCTCCTAATTATCAGAATACCATTCCTAATTCAGTTTTTGTTAGCAGCAGTAAGGTTTAATGGAGCAAGTTTAGGTTCTACAAGCGGAAGACTATGTTCGTGTATGGCAAAAATATGTCAGATAGGCATCATGTCCTCAAATAGCTCTGTAACTGTAAGAGTGTGCTTTAAAAAAACTGAAGGAAGCCTGATAGAAACTATTTCTCTTTCACAATCAGATCCTTTCAAAAATGTAGGAAGCAAGAGTGGAAAGCAAGAAAGGTACCACTGGAGTCTAACAAAAATATTAAAGCCCAGTCCTAGTAGGTTTGGCTCAGTGGATAGAGCATAGGCCTGCGGACAGAAGGGTCCCGGGTTCCAGTCAAGGGCACATGCCTGGGTTGCTGGCTTGATCCCTGGTAGGGGGTGTGCCAGAGGCGGCTGACCAATGGTTCTCTCTCATCATTAATATTTCTCTCTCTCTCTCTCCCTTCTCTCTGAAAGCAGTAAAAACGTATTTTAAAAAAGACAGATAAAGTACAGACTCCAGGAGATGAATTCTTCTGACTTCATTATTCTGAGTCTGACCCTATTTAAAGCCCTTAGCAGGGACTCATTCCCCATCCCCACGTGGGAGTCTGTGCTGTGAGCTTCTTTCCCTTTCCCCACGTGGAGTCTGTCCTTGTTCAATACATTTCCACCTTTGCTATAAAAAATAAAAAAACAAAGCCCTTAGCAGTTGCCAGTTGAAATTGCCAATTGGTAGTTGCCAAATGATACCGTATATCCCTCTGAAAACAATATACTCATCCTAATTAAGAGTTCCAAATTGCCATTTAGAACTTCTCCCCAATTGGTAGCTGACTGCCCTTCAGGGATTTACAACTTCTTATTTTTCAGGAAGGTCTGATATATCATGACAGCTAATGCCTTTCACCACAATTCCCTCTGGAACCTGCGTATTAAGCTACACAAACCTGCAGTGCTTCTGCTTCTACTTATACTGAACGCACGCCGGTTCCACCATCTCTTCTGCCCATCCCCTGTGCACTACATCCCAAGGACCCAAAAGACACTTTTCTAATTCTGTCTTCATTTCAGAACAAGAAGTCCATATTCTCCCTTCTTCTTTGATAGTAACATATTTATGCCAATGTACTGACTTAACAGTTATTTGGATTTTTAACATTCTGTCTCTAATCACAGAAGGAAAGACTAGTCTTTTATAAAGGACAATTGCTTTCAAATGTCTGAGTGCAGAGGAGCAGGGTCAGTATAAAATGAACATTAAAAAGCTTGTTTTCAAACTTGAACTCATTTCACCATTTTATTGAAAATGGAGAACAAGGAAAGAGCTAGACAGAGCAGCTGAGTGCCAGCTGGCCCCAAAGCCTTCCCTACTCCCTCAGAACTCCCAGATTCAGAGGAAAGTAACACTCAGGATCTCTCTATTTAAAACTGGGTGTGTTTATGTGATATTTATATGATCTGTTTGTTTTAGTATTCACACAATAATGATTATGTATGCTTTAATATGTCAGATTAATTTACTGTGAATTTGATAAGCACTATAAATTCTAGAGATATATCTAGTTGTCCACAGTTTCTAACTGAAATATTAATCATTGCCTGAAATGAACATTTTAAAAATCTGAACCTGAAATTTATTCATTAGTGAAAGGGAAGCAAATTTTCATCCCCAAACATGCATACTGCTGTAGAATGAAAATAAACTTGCCTTGTCTCTTTTAGTAAAGGTGAACATATTTTTAGTGTTGACTTTGTCAACTCTTGCAAGATAATTCTCTAATGTTTGTTTAAACCTAATATCTAATTTATTTGCACCTCAACTATCACATTTAATGGGATTTTCATGAGGAATCTTTGCTTATTACTTTTAAGGAATAAATAGAAGTGCCTCATTTATTCTATGAGTTCTTTTACTTTGCAAGGGAAATAATAAGCAAGGCAGTGACCAAGTGCCCACACTCTCCTTGAATTTCTAATAAAGGCTGAAAAAACAAAAATGAGTCCCCATACTTCCTTGATGGTACTAGAGACCATATGACTTAGTTCTAACCAATGAGATATAAGTCAAAATCCATGGGTGGAGCTTCTAGTAAAGAATTTTAAAAGGACAAAACCTGACTGGCATGCCTTATATCTCATTCTTTGTCTTGAAAGGTGGGTATCTAGGGGTGCACTGGATAATTTGCAACCATGAGAATAAAACCTCCAAGCTAAGGATGATGGAGGAGGAAGCCAGTAAGAGCCAGATCCTTGATTATATACTAAGAGCTTATCGCACAAGATAAGTCTCTTTTTTTTTGCTTAAGCTGCATTCATTAGATTTGCTAATACTTCCAGCTTGTGCATTACAACTGTTCCATCTTCACCCCCAATATTTGTGTAAGTACTACAAA
Source organism: Lasiurus borealis (assembly GCA_004026805.1). Classification (NCBI taxonomy): domain Eukaryota; kingdom Metazoa; phylum Chordata; class Mammalia; order Chiroptera; family Vespertilionidae; genus Lasiurus; species Lasiurus borealis. The sequence goes on from PVJN01012532.1 coordinate 30,373, forward strand.
TCTAAAGCTTTCCATCTGTTATTGATCTTCCCTAATAATGGCCTGATAAGGTACATTATAGTGCTTTAAAAACTCAAAGCTATACTTAAAATATGAAAGATACTAAGTTTCTTTCATTCTGTACACTAAATTAGTGACTGAGTAAATTTTAACATTTAAAAAACTTAAACCTGAAGATTGTATATATAAGAATAGCTTCCAAAATCAGTATTTTAGCATACTTATTTTTAATGATATATTTTCCAACCAAGTTTTTATGTAATATATTCCAAATTTTCAAATCCTATTCTACAATGTCTTATGTAGTCTTGAAGAGCACTCTAATTCTCCTCCTTAGTTATTAAATTCAGACATATGTAATTTAATGCCTGAAGACACTTAACTGTTGTTGACATTGTTGACACCAGATGTAATTAGTAACCTAGAATTATTTTTCCAAAACTAGCTCTGACATATGCTAAGATATAAAATTATGACTCAAGATTAAAGTCTTACTAATTTTTGTTATAAAATATTAAAGCTGTCTACTATGATATAAGGGAAACTGAAAATGCCAATAGCGATGGCAAGTGATGACTATTTCATACCCAGACAAAACAACAATGCTTTTTCATGTATTTATATATTTCAGAACAAACTGTAAAGCTGGCTACTTTATTCCTCTGGGGAGCTGCTTCAAGTTGACCGAGATGTAACTCAAAATTAAGGCACCACAACCACCACAAAGGGGGAGAATTTCCTAAAAACCACTATTTTGACCATGTCATTCCCATGTTCAAAATCTTCAATAGCTCCCAAATACTTTCATAAATTCAAAACTCTGTGAGTCAGCCCATTCTTTTTGCAGCTTTACTTCCCTCTATATTCCCACCCTGATAAAAAAAATTACTCTACTTATTCTAAAATAATTTCACACTGCTCAATGTTACATAAGGATATACACATCAGTTATTACATAGAGAGACTGGAAACAATTTAAAAGTCAAGGATAACATCTATAAAAATACTACATAACCTTCAAAGTCAATATGGTTAGGGGCTTATTTAAAAAAAAAATAGAGCATTGTGACTATTTTAAAAAATACTATAATGAATAATAAACTATTCTAGACATACCAAAAGCACGTTACTACTACTATAAAACAGTTATGTAAACATACTTCAAAAGTACCTAATTCATCAATATACTGAAGACATATTAGAGAAATAGTTTTCCTAAATATTGGCTATACTGCTACCAAGAGCTTAATGTGATAGAAACAGCTGAATATTCGAGTTTTAAATACATCTTTAAGAATACAACTATAATTTATTTCTGCAAAAAACTATGGATGTGTTAAATAGATCTAATATTTAAAAAGACTAGAAGTAACTCAGAAAAGTTTGGGAAGTCTCAAGAAGCATTCTAGAGTTTTATTATTACCAAATGCATATTTCAATATATGCTTAGTATATGAAATAACTGTTCTTACAAATCGAGAAAGACTACATGTTCTTTTATGGTATAAATTATTTTTCAACTTCAGACATAAAATCCTGGGATTTTATTTCCAATGCAAAGCTTCACAGGCTTAATAAAGCAATTCTGTAGACAACATTTTGATAAGTGCTCTAAATCTTTAATAAACTACTAGATTTATGCAAATTCCAAGAAGTGTATCATAATTCCTATTAAAACTTCTATGGGAAACATTTAGAAATACCAACTCAAATTTGGAAAAAATAGTGACAATTTTTATTTGAGAACACAAAGAACCCAACAAGTCCAATTAAACATGTTGAGTATGAAGCAATTTTTGTTCAATTTTAATTCCAGCACTTAAAATATTTTAAAAGCCTATTTTTCGCCCCAGAGTTTTACAATTTAGGTGACAATCTTTTTTGAGATAACAAAAAAGAAACCAGAACATTTAGTCCTTCACACACCAAAAGTATATCCCAAATCCATTCTTTCCAGTTCCTCAGCTACCACCTCCTGAATGCCTTCTCCTGAATGCCTCCTGATCTCTCTTAGGTTTACTCTCACCCTCCTACAACCTTTTCTGTATACATACAAAATGTACACAAGATCTTGTCATTTCCTATCTCAAAACTATCCCACCACAAAGAATAAAATCCAAAATCCTTGCCATGCCCTATATGAGTAAGTATGACTTCACCTCACTAGAAGTTTCTGTTTCTCAAACACACCTGCCCTCACTTCTCCTGTACAGAAGAGAAATTAGTCAGGCTAGATATCTCATGCAAGCAAGCAATCTGAATACTGTACTATAGTTTTATGTGATTCACTTCATTACTGATGTTGCATTATAAAAAGATGAATAAATGCTATTGATATTATTTGCACATGACCAAAAATAACTAAGAATATAGAAATATTAATAAAAGCATGCTTATAGAATACAAACTTTATACAGATGTAAAACAATGGAAAGCAATTTTACCGTCTTAATAGAACTCCTTTGTTTTTCTTCCCAAACACCACTGCTCAACTCAAGTGTGCAATGAATATTTGCCTCTCTGTCATAGGATCCAAAAATGAGTAACCTACAGTATAAAAATAAAACAAGATTATTTTAAAAACTTAAATCAAATACTTGGTATACCCTCTAGTGGAAAAGTGAAGTAAAGCTGAAATTAGCTGAAATTCTAGGACAGGTTATTTTTCAGTGGCTAAATCAAACAAACAGAAAGTAATTTTAATGAATGAGATATAGTACAAATAGTTGCTTGTGAAAACAAATACCCACATGCGCGCGCACACACACACAAACACACATCTACCTCCATCTACTAATATGTCTGAATTTATTTAATTTCTCTAAGCCCATTTCTTCCTTTGAACAATTCAGGGGAAATATAGTACTTAATTCTTAAAGCCGTTGTGAGAGTAAAAGAAAATAATGCATATAAGGCATTTAGCAAATATTAAGTGCTCAATAAATGTTTGTTATTTCTATTATCTCGAAAACAATTACCAAGGAATAACCACATCACCTAATTTTACTGTTTAATATTCAGATTTTAAAAGGAAATCTCAGGTCCAAACTTGAGATCATATTAGGCAGTTTTTATTATTGGATGAAAAAATGTTACCTACATATCCAACAACTTTTACATTATGTATCTTCTAAATCAGAACATAAATCTGACAATATGTTTTAGTAGTAAGCTTGAGAATAGCTTTAGCTGTCAATCAACATCTTGATCACCACTCCATTACTTTACCTCTATGTGAATATCATGGGGGTAGGAGTGAGATAATAAAAGAAAAATAGAGCAATATGAAAAAATTGTTTCCTAAGGTTGAGACCTCAAGCAAATCATGTTTATGCCTCACCAACTGGCTTCATGAACTAAAAAGCCTGAACAAAATCATGGCAAAAAAGAAATCCATACATTTAAATAAATTTTAATCTTAAAAGGAAATTAAAACAATACTCAACAACCTACTGCCAAAAACGTAAGATTCAAAATTATAAAATACTAAGTTTAGGAAAATGAGAGTTTTCCTTTATCAAAGCTTTGCTGCCACCATCTGTTCAAAAGCGCAAACTACCTAAATAAGGGCCTTGACTACTGTGCAGAGAAAACTATGCACCTGCTAGCAGCTTTCGAATTCCCAATAGATAGTAAATCTTCAGGATTCAGAACAAGAAAACACAATTCGTGGATTGTGCAATAGTTCTTTGGATTAGACAATGGTTTCTTAAGATAGGACATAAAAATAAAAAATAAAAAACAGATATATGAGACATCACTGAAATTACACAACTAAATAATTAAGAATAGTAAAGAATTATAATCATTGAAAATATAGGAATCTATGAGTCTGTGCCGATAATAGATAATTGGGGAATAAGGTAAGGACTCTTGGTTATAGAGTACAATGGCAACTGCTATAGTTTATTTGTGTTACCATTAAACATTTTTTTTAAAGTGATGTATTTTTGGAACCCAGTAAAATAAAACAGGCATTCCAAAAGCTGCTGAGAAAATACAGGCTTTAGAACAGTGTAAGTGTGACTCAGTGAAGAAGTGACCTTAATTAGAATCTTCTATCTATAATTAGGACAGGCTATATCCTAAATATACCACTTTAGAGTACAGAACTCTCACACCACAAAACCGTATATAGGCTTTGCTTTCACTGACTATAATCTTTGTTTTAAAAATATACCTGGTTGATATAACCAGCCAAAGGAAAACAAGAAAAGAAAATGTATTCATTATTTCATTCTCTTTTCCATAAAGACTAGAGGCCAGGTGCACAAAATTCGAGCATGGGGGTAAGGGGGAGGGTGTCCCTTAGCTCATCCTGCACCCTCTCCAATCTGGGACACCTTGAGGGATGTCCAACCACCCATTTATAAACAGGGAGTCGGACATCCCTCTCACAATCCAGGACTGCTGCTTCCAACCACTCATCTGCCTCTGCCAGATTGCCCTTAACTGCTTCTGCCTGCCAGCCTGATCACTTCCTAACCACTCCCCTGCCAGCTTGATCGATGCCTAACTGCTGCCCGGCCAGCCCGAATGCCCCTAACTGCCCTACACTGCCAGCCTGGTTGCCCCTAACTGTCCTCTCCAGCAGGCCTGGTCACCCCTAACTGCCCTCCCCTGCAGGCCTGGGTCCCCCCACAACTGTCCTCTCCTGCAGGCCTGGTCCCCCCACAACTGCCATCCCCTGTTAGACTGGTCACCCCTAAATGCCCTCCCTGTTGGCCTGATCACCCACAACTGCCCTCCCCTGCAGGCCTGGGTCCACCCCCCACAACTGCCCTCCCCTGCCAGCCATCTTGTGGTGACCATCTTGTGTCCACGTGGGGGCAGTCATCTTTGGCCACATGGGGGTGGCCATCTTGTGTCTCGAAGTGATGGCCAATTTGCATATTACTCTTTTATTAGATAGTATTATGTGACAAATCCCTCCTAAAATTTGAGGACAAATTCCTTTTCCCCTAAAGAACATTCACAGTTTGTCAGAAAATGAGAGCTAAGTTATCCATTAAGTTTCCTCTGCTGCCAGAAAACTGATCTTCTCTTCTTTATATGGTTGTTTTAAATTTACCTTTTCTACTAACTGTACATGGGCATTTGTTTTCTTTGCAAAATACTTCAAACACTTTTAAGACTATAAATTACAAATTTAAAAATAGTTTTAATAATATGATTGTAAGACTAATGTGCAATAATTAAATCTTCTAATAGGAGCCCTACAAATACAGAAATTGAGGTCATCGGGAACTTTACAAATCAACTTTAGTTTAATTAATGCAAAAAAAAAATGCAGTTAGAACCAATTTTTACAAACAAAATAGTATTTCCAACCCAAACTCTACTTCAGATAATTAAAAAAGAACCTCTCTTTAAAGTCTGAGAACCTTGTAAGTTAATAAAATTCAAATTCCAGTTCTCAAAACCAATTATGCAAAAAGAACAGGTTTATCTAAAGATTTGTTTTCCTCTTGGTAAACACTATAATGATTACATTAAGGCATAACAATAGAAGATATAGCTGCTGAAGGCCTTCTATATAGTAGCCTGTTCTGAGCACAATTACTGACAAGGTGGTAGCCTTGCCCATTTTACAGATATGAAACTTGTCTAAGAATATCTAACAGTAAGGATACACAGCTAGGATGTAAAGACAGCACTTTCTAATTCAAAAATTGGTATTATTTCCACTTCATGTTGCCTTCTGAAGCATAAAGTTTCCAATTGTACAATAACTGCAATATTTTCAATAAACAGTTTGTTCTCTATGAATACTTCTAATTTTTTTTTCTCACTGGTAAAGTTCACTCTCAAGAAGCTTTTTATCAAGCAAGTTTGATGAGTGACTGAATGAATCTCCTTCAAGGCTATCTTTGCAGATCTGGGGATGGGTGGATGAGTAGGTAGATAGGAATTAACAACATTATAGTCAAGAAATTTTGTGTAAAGCTACCCTTCAAATGGTTAGAAGTTGCTATGATTATTTTGGAAAAGGTAACCATTAAGTATGATTCTGATGCCTGTGGGTCAATAAGAAAATTCACTAGGGAAAAAAAGAAAGCATCACTTCAAAATTTCCTTAGACATAGGCCACTTGAAAAATGTCCTAAATATAAACATAACTTAGTTACATATTAATTTTTTTCTTTTTATTCAATTTATTGGGGTGATACATCAAAATTACATATTTAATACTTTGGCTTACCATAATATATTAACTTAGCTACTTCAAATTCAGACTTGGGTAGAACCATGTTTTATTGTATATGTCATTTTACCATATACTAAAGTTCCTTTTTATAAAATTTACAGATTTAATCTTTCTCTGATAAAATAATTCATTTTCAACTAGCTTTCTGACATAATGATGCACAATAATGAGTCACTCTAAGACAAACAAAAAATATTTATGTTATTATTAAGGTATTCAAAATTGACCTATTTATTAGCAAGGACATAAATATATTAGGTATAAAAATATAACTTCTATATCCAAGCACTTGTTTTTATTCTGAGTTGGAAATAAAAATAGAAGTGATAAGTACCAAGCAAGTGGTACAAACAAGTGCCTAGAAATGTAGCAAACGGACGGCATGCTTGCACTTGGAATGGTTAGGAGACACATTAAGGATGTAGCTTTAGAGGTGAACCAAGAAAGGCTGGTTTCAATGAGCAGAAAATGGGGTAGGGCCTTCAGTAGAGAAACAGTGGGGGTACACACAAGGGCTTTGGTACTTTAAAATATCTAAGGTGGGGAATGGTGAACTGTGGTTGTCTATGGGCCAAATCCAGCTCACTGCTTATTTTTGTATGGCCTGTGGGCTATCAGTGGTTTTTATATTTTTAAATGGTTGGGAGGTGGAGGGAGGATATTTCATGCCACATAAAAATTACAAAACTCATATATATTCATAATTATACACAAATACACATAATTTTATGAAGATACAACCATGTCACACCCATTTGTTAACCTATTGCCTATTTGCTTTCAGACTACAAGGCTGAGTTGAGTAGTTACAACAGAAACCATGTACCGTATTTTCCGGCGTATAAGACGACTTTGTAACCCAGGGAAATCTTCTAAAAAAATCAGGGGTCATCTTATACGCCAGTGTCGTAACAGGGTGAGTATATCCCAAACTCTATATTTTAACTGGAAAAGTCTTATACGCCCAGTCATCTTATACGCCGGAAAATAGGGTAAATCACGAAGCCTAAAATATTTACAACCTGGCCCTTTAGAGAAAAAGTTTGCCATCCTCTTGCCTTAGGAAGACCTATGTGGCTGAAGTGAAGTACTGTGAGTGAGGGGCTGAGCAAAGAAGCTAGAAAGATCAGAGGGGTGTGTAGGTCCTGGCAAGGATCTGAGTCTGTATTCTAGACTAAAAGGGGGAGGCGCTAAAGAATATTAAGAGAGTGACAATTAGACTTGCACTCTGAAAATCTCATTCTGGTTGTTATATTGGTAACCAGTTAGGAAATAAGTGTGGACGAAGAAGGGGCCCTGCAATAAATCTAAATGAAAGTAACCTCACAGGTGATCTAATCCTAAATTCCTAACTGGCAGGTCATCGTGGATAGCTAAGCCCTAGACCTATGAAAAGGTTTATCTTTGCCTTAAGCAAGTCCTGTCCATTGATTGTTCTTGTGCATCTAGGTTAACACACCTTTGAAATGCCAGAGTCACCCCCTTTTTTTAGACCTCTCAGAAGCATAACCCCCCTCAAGGAAGCACATAATCTTGTTAACTATTCTTGTCTTCTCCCATTTTCATATAATCTTCTGTACATTCCCTCCTTCATTCCAACTGTATAAAAGACTGCAAAGCTGTCATTCTCCAGAGCATCTGAGATGTTGCTTCTGGCATGTCATCAATTTGGCTCAAAAAACACTTATAAAAATTCTCTACAGGTTTGGACGTCCTTATGTCAACATAAGTAAGAAGGCTAGTGTAGTAAGCAATTCAAGAAATATATGAATACAGCTTAGACTATGGGGCTGGTAAAATAAAATAAGGAGGCTGGACCAGATCCTTTCAGAAAGCTCTAGAATTCTAAGCATCACAGGGGTTTCCAAGTCTGATTTTTCAACTTTCCCAAGTATTTTCAACGATCACAATTCTCAAAACTGTTATGCTATGAACTGCTCTCCTATAGGTGTAAGTCAGGTATGCCAACAGAGTGTCATGCATCTAAAAAGCTTGGGAATTATAAAGAATAAGTCCCCCCCACCCCATTAGAATGTTTATATATATATATTTTGCAAACTGGAAAGGACTATTTTTTAAATTTATGATTCAATGATTTACAGATAATACAATATAAATCAGCACAGAGGGAGAAAAAAACCACAAACACTGCTTAAGCACATTTTACTGCACTTTCTTTCCCTTAATGTAGTAATGACAAAACAAGACCATACCTGCTGCATTCTAACAATGTAACTTTAAGACGGCCTTCGGTAAGTGCCCATTGTTGTATATGGATATGGTCTTCTTCATCTTCTTCAAATCCTTGCAAGGTTTGGAATGGAAAAAATGGCTTAAACCTGAAAAAAATAAAGATAAGTCTAAATTTCTGAGTAAAACACAGCACAGTTTAAAGCATAATGACAGCCGAACCGATTTGGCTCAGTGGATAGAATGTCGGCCTGCGGACTGAAGGGTCCCAGGTTCGATTCCTGTCAAGGGCATGTATCTTGGTTGTGCGCACATCTCCACATATTCAGTAGGGGGCGTGCAGGAGGCAGCTGAATCTATAGTCATGGCCATAGAATCTATAGACACAGCAGGATGGTTTCCGTTTTGGATGGGTGGCAGTTAACTGGTTCACTGAAGATTTGTGCAAGAATATTTATAATAACACTAATCCAACAGTCCACCAACAACAGAGAAATAAACTGAGGTTAGTCACACAGTGAAATACTCTATAGCAAATATAATAAGCACTCCACATATATATACAATGGATTAATAAACTACATCCACATAGTACACATAGATTAATTTCACAAATACACTGGTAAGCTAAAGAAGCTAATGAGTGGATATGGTATGACTCAATTTATATGAAGTTCAAAAAGAAACCAGAACTAAAACCGAACCCAAAAGAAACGGTGTAGAAGTCAGGATAGTCGTCTTAGCAGAGCAGCGTCTAGGTAATGGGTAGGTGGCATATGAGGGACTTCTTGGTTGCTGGTAATAGTCTACTGCTTGTTCTGAATGCTGCTCTGTTCACTTTGTAAAAATTCACTGAATTGAATTTTTATGATACTATACTTTAGCAAAATCTCAAAAGAAAAAACATTTAATTAAAAATGTGAATTAGTTCAGTAACATTTAAAAAATATAGTATTAAGTTATATGCTTACAAGAGTAGCTAAGCCATCTACTCATACGTGGCTCTGAGAGAAGCAGCTTTTATAAACATCTAAAATAAGCTTTTGCTCTAAGATGTGTCTTCAAGACTGCTCTATGAGCACCCTGAACACATGGCAGCAGGAAAACTGTTTGCAAACACTGTGATCTTTAGAGAAAAAGGGTTTACCACAGCCCAATATAAAAACATTCTGAAGGCTAAATCCTTTCTTGACTTCAGCATGGGCATGTGGGTCCTTGGCAAAGTACTAAGGCTGTTAGGATTTTCAGCTCAATAAAAGAGAAAACTTTCTCACAATTAGAGCTAGTAAAAAAAAGAACACAGCTAGCTCACTACATTGCATGCCTTCTATCTCTGGAAATATTCAGGCAGGAGGGAAGGTGCTGGGAAAGTAACACATTTAGAATCACAGAGATTACTAGAATTCGTGAACTGGTGAGGGGCATGGCCTGTGGGGATCGGCCTGCTCATCCTGGTCAGCCAAGTGGCTGTGGATCCGCCCTCTGAGCGACTACTCCCTGGTCTAGCATCTTCCGTGAAGCCGGAGCACTCGCCTCTCCCTGGGACCCGGTCCAGGGACAATAGCACTGAGAGGCGCAGAAGTAGGCCTCAGTCCTGCAGGGGCCACGGACCTGCTGCCCAGCCTCCGGGGTCAGCTCTGAGAGCCCAGCGGGGGCGGCACTGTGCAGCCTGCAGAGTCCAGAGGAGGTGGTAGGGAGTGACCATCGCAGCCCAGGTTCCAGCCTATCAGCCTGGGGTTTGCAGTGGAAGCAGCCGCTCATCCTGGTCAGCTGAGTGGCGCTCCCACTGTGGTAGCGCACTGACCACCAGAGGGCAGCTCCTGCATTGAGCATCTGCCCCCTGGTGGTCAGTGCGCGTCATAGTGACTGGTCAACCGGTTGTTCTGTGTTTCCCATTGGCCTGGTTCTGGTTTTCATGATTAGTTAGAATGTTGTGATTTCTGAAATTATGTTTCCTTTTCTTAAAAAGAATATTTTTTAAATAAAACACATTTTTTTTTCTCTTAATAAAAAGCTACTACCCATGACTTACCACATCTCTAAGATTTATAAACAAACCACATCTATATTAAGGAGAGTCCACAGATGTGAAACATTTAATAAAGATCCTGGCATGTAATGGGACACACAAATCCTGGTTTTCTTCTTTCTCTACTCACCTTTTGGCATACTGGCTTCCTCACTGAAGCTCTAAAGATATCGCACAATACCCTACATTCTGTCCCTGTGCTATTTCTTCCACCTACACTATACTTCCATCCTATCTCCCTGTGCCAAAAGCTAAACTGTCCTTTAAGAGTCAGCTCAAATGTCACTTAACAACTTCAGCAATTATGTTTACCTAGGAACAGAGAGGCCAAAGTTAGGCACTCAGAGACATAGTCCTATTTCAGGCTTAAGAATATAAACAACACTATATCCTGCCTCTAAGGAAGAATGTAGAACAGGTAGCTATAAACAGGAAACTGGGAGTTTTGTGGGTTTTTTGCCTTTTAGTCTCACATAAGACAGTAGCAAACATAATTGTGCTCCAAATTCTCTGAAACTAAATACATAAACCAAATCAATTAGGTGATCAAAATGTTTCTTCATTTACTGTTCTTTAGAGGCACCTCAGTATTTCTTTAAATAATGAGTTCCCCTGCTGCATTTAAATATAATTCCAAAACCTTAATTAGCCATAATTTTATCATGCACAATATATAAAAGTGAGGTACACTAATACAAAACTAGATGTAAGCTATAAAGAAAACAAAGTATCAGTGGTTCAAAATACTCTTAACTTCCTATAAGTACTGGTAAACCACGAGTCTAACTTTCAAGTGTTCACTTTTACTTAGACAATTCAATTGATATTACGTTAAAAAGACAACTCATACACCAAGCTCCTCCATGCGTACTAAGGTTAGTACTGTCATAGTATTTCTCTTAAGAGACTGCCTGCTAAGCACTCTGATCCCAACTAGCCCTACATGGTAAGCTCCTTTCACTGTTCAAGTTCCATTTCAATCACCCCTCTTTGTAACCTGTCCCCCTTCCTCTACCATCTGGTAATTGCTCCCTCTGTGTTCTAAAAGCACTTCATACACACTTCTATTATGCCATCAATCACCCTGTTCACATTCCTGTCTCTCTCTCTAGCTCTCCCAGACCACCCCTCCTCCCAACTAAGTTGTGAAATGCAGGAGGAAAGGAAAAACATTACAGGTAGTACTGAAGGGTGGTTAAGAGCAGACTCTGACACCAAACAGCTGAGCTTGGAATTCCATTCTGTTGCCTCCCAGCAATATAATCTCAAACAAATTCTGACTGAAGCCTCAGTTTCCTTATAAACAAGAGGAGGATACTAATTACACCTCTGCCTCACAGGATTACATGAAATAATAAAAAGCTCGTAGCATCCTTCATTTCTCAGCTTTTTCCTGACAAGGCAATTTAAAGAAGTGTTAAGCACACACATTTTAGAGTCAGTACTTGGTTTTGAATTTTGGTTCTAACATTTACTAACTTTGAGACCCTGGTTAAATTATTTGGACTTTGAAAGCCTCCGTTTATTCATTGGTATAAGGTAGTTCTTATAAGGACTAGAGGCCCAGTCCACGAAATTCATGGACAGAGGTATAGGAGGTTGGCGGGGGGCGGGCCCCTTAGCCCAGCTTGCACCCTCTCGCAATCTGGGACCCCATGGGGGATGTCTGCCAGTTTAGGCCTGATCCTGCAGGGATTCCTGTGGGATTGGGCCTAAACCAGTAGTTGGACATTCCTCTCACAATCCAGGACCACTGGCTCCTAACTGCTGGCCTGCCTGGCTGCCTGATTTCCCCTAACCACTCTGCCTGCCTGATGGCCCCTAACCACTCACCTGCCTGCCTGATCCCCCGCTAAACACTTTCCTAACTGCCTGATCACCCCTAATTGCTCGCCTGCCTGCTTGATTGCTTCTAACTGCCTCTGCCTCGTCCCCGCTACCATGGCTTCATCTGGAAGGACATCTGGAAGGTTGTTTGGCTGTCCGGTCTAATTAGTATATAATGGTTTTATTATTATAGATAGTTGAGAAAGTTCATATGGGTATAGTGGGGTGCCCTAGAAATATTTCCTACCAAACTTTCTATCTATTTTAAGGCTGGTCTCCTAGAGACATGTTAGGCAGCAAATGCCTTCCCTTCCACAAGGAATCGTTTCAGAACTCAGCATTCACCATGTATGAGGCTCAAGGTTATAGCTCTCTGTCTTCCTCAGATTTCAGATTCCACATGGGAATAATTTCAGTCACCATACTAGTTAATTTTTAAAAAATTGTGTCCTTTGTGAGATTATCAAATTAACACTAGGCAATATGCCTCCCTGCCCTAATTATCACCTTTCTACCTGAGCCATTAAGCTTTGTAACTAAGCATTACATTAAACTGAATATTAAGACACTGACTTACAGAAAGCAATGGAGAATTGTTCTATTTACGGAATTCCTTAGTGTGCACTATGCGACAAAGTCCATACTTGGGAAAATGAGTTTAATTTCTGTACTCCTAAGGAGAAAGAAAGTATTCCAGGATAGTTACGAAACTAAGTTGAACAAGGATAGCAAATACTGCTACAAACAAATCCTACCCCAACTCTCCCCTATATCCTCTAATTAATAATGTCCACTTTTATCTAAACTCTTAATTTTGCATAGAATAATCAATATCTAAAATGCTTCAGAATTTTCTGAAGTGGTTTTATATAAACGCTGAACAAAAGAGTGATAATAGGACTGCAGGTCCTCATATCAGAACTCAATAGCTGGTGACTCAAAGGTGAGTCAATGTTAACTGATATCCTGTGCACTAGAGATAAAGTATCAAATGAGTTGCTTAGGGAACCAAAGTAATTCTCTTGACCATATCTGATAAATCTCATATCTCTTTATTTTCAGCATGACCCATCAGCATGAGGGCCTCTGACCATAGCCTACGATCAATTAAAATTCTGAGTTTTCACACACAAAAAAAAAAATAGAGGGGAGGAGGGACAGAACCATGAGAACTGTCTTCAAATCCAAACTCCTTCTATTCCTCTTTACCAGCGCCCCCAACACATGCCTATAAATAAGTGACTATAAAAACTGCCACTTTCTACATGTCTGTAAATTACATACTTTCATATACACCTGATTCTCATGACTCACAAAAACTTTCTCAACTATCTATAATAATAAAACCATGTATAGAGTTATTTTACATATGAAGAAACTAAAGATGAGGAAGTTTTAAGTGGTTTTCCATGATCACATAGTAAATGGTACAGTCAAACTGCACCAAAATACTCAACCCTGTGCTCTTAACAACACCAAGGTATACAAGCAATACTATAAATCAACTGAAAATTATGTATCTAATATTTATGAAAGCTGACTTGCCAAGTGAGGCAACAGGAACGTCTCTTTTACATATAGTAAAAACAAGTTAGATCAGTTCTCAAATACTTTGTTTACAGAATCCCTATACATTTTTAGAAAGTAGTAAGGACTCCAAAGAACCATTGTTTATGTGGATTATTATCACTAGAGGCCTGGTGCATGAAATTTGTTGACTCGGGGGGAGGGGTGTGGGGGGTCCCTCAGCCTGACCCATGCCCTCTCACAGTCCAGGAGCCCTTGGGGGATGTTTGACTGACAGGGTTGGGGGGATTAGGGGGGTCCCTAAGCCAGCAGTTGGATATCCTTCGCGCTGCTGCCCGCAGAGGCTCCCACCACTGCCACTGTGCTCACCAGCCATGAGCCCAACTTCTGGCTGAGTGGCGCTCCCCCTGTGGGAGTGCACTGACCACCAGGGGGCAGCTCCTGCATTGAAGTCTGCTCCCTGGTGATCAGTTGTGTGCCATAGCGTATTAGGCTTTTATATAGAGAGATATTTAACACATTAGAAATTTTAAATGACAGCACTTTTAAACATAACAACAACACAAGCTCACACCCCATTAACCACCAGAATGATAATATAATTATACATCATATAACTCCAGGAAAACTCCATCGTACACTTGTGAGAAAATGAAATGAAAAGGCAAGTAATATCTAATAAAGAAGGAATATGCTAATTGACCCTCATGCCATCACAAAGATGGTGGCACTCACAGCCAATAAGGAGGGTGTAAGCTAATTGACTGACCCACCCTCAAAGATGAGATGGCAGTGCTCACAGCCAATAAGGAGGAAATATGCTAATTGACTGCCATGCCCTCAAAGATAGCAATGCGCAGTCCCCTCAGCCCTGCCGGGGCGGCAGGTGTGTCAAGGCCTCCAGAGTCCCCCAATTCCCTTGGCCCCCCAGCTTCCCAGGGCTGGCCTGAGGTGCATGCAAGCCTTGGATGGTGGCTGCCCAGCCATTCAGGGCCAGCCCAAGGTGCAGGCAAGCCCGAGGCTCAGGTAACCAGGGCCAGCCGAGGCTTGCACTGCCGGCAGTGGTAGCAGCAGAGGTGTGATGGGGCATCACCTTCCCTTCCTGCCCCTGAGGGTTCCCAGACTGTGAGAGGGGGCAGGCCAGGCTGAGGGACCCCCACTCCCGTGCATGAATTTTCATGCATTGGGCCTCTAATGTTTATATAATTATGAATATAGTTTTGACTTAGTAGACACCCACAGTCCAAGGGTCTTGAAGATCCAATAGAGTCCCCAAGCCACATTTTCGAAACCAGTGACTTAGACAGTACCAAGTCTTAGTGATGGCAATTCTTAAATTCAAAGTTGTGACCTATTATCTTAAAGTACATCATTTATTCCCTCTCAGCACTAATTTTCTTTAGCGTGAACAGTGCCCTGGACAAAGATGATATCAAACATTTACTCAGTAAATGGAATCTCTTCTGAAGTCTAGTGGATGGAGGAAGAGAAAACATCTTAAGACAAAATTATTACCTCCCTACTATGGTAAAGACAATGAACAATGAAGTCTATAATTCAGAGGACTGGTCTTCTAAAGCCAGTTAAATGTACCAAGTGGGAAAGAAGTCCGTTCTATGTATGAGGTAAGGGACAGCAAAAGATCTGAAGAAGAGAAATGAGAAAAAGTTAATACTTTTAACCGTCCCAACTTTCTCCTCATTTTTCTCTGTCCAAATAAAGGTAACAAAGCACCTTCTGAAGTTAAATTTTTAATTTTATCTGTACTAGTATCTCTGCTTCTCTTAGTTTTTAATTCCTAAAGTTGAACTTATTCAACAGAAATATTTTAAAGATGATTTGTACCTGCACATTTGCAAAATAAAATCCCTGCATTTAATCTATGCAAAAATAAAAGAGAACTGAATAATAACACTACCTTACATTTACATAATTATTTTATCTAAGATTTTTAACAGCTTTAGGTTTTTATTTTATTAAGTCTCAAAAATAACAAGCTGCACAATTTGTCCAAGGATACACTAAATCAACAAATCAATAGTAATTCCAGGAATAAAGCAGAAGTTCCTCATGATGTAATCCTATGGTTTTAGGGCAAGAGGCTGAATTACTTTCAAGAGAAACCTTAAGAGCATAAAGAGTATCCCCAAGGCTCCAATAATTATTATCATAGTCTGTTGACTGACAGGAATATTGGAATAACTGAGTAGGAATTCTAACTCTATAGTACTAAAAATTTCAAATATTTTGAGTAAGCAACTTACTAAAAAATGGCCTATAATTAGACACATAATTTCGCTACAAACATATTTTAAATTCTTCCATGTCAAGAGTTTGTAATTCTAGTCCTGATTAAAATCTAAAACTAAATACTGAGAACTGATAACCTTTTCAAATATTAAAATAAACCAGACATCACCTAAATTTTACAGAAAATAATATTATACTTAATGGTGAGAACAAAAATGAGATTTTCAATGCATTATAAAAATACAATGAAATTAGCAATAGAATAACTCTTTAGCCTCAGCAAGTTTCACAGAACTAAAAGCTTTGAATTATTTACTTGTTTGACCAAATGACTAAGAGCTAGCAATACTGTGTAGTCAGCAACCACAATCATCCCTAGTATTGAATATGTGTATAATCTGGCACTCATGAACAACTGATTACTGTGTGCAAATTGGCATGTAACACTATTCTGTAGATATTGATATCTGTATGAAATAGTTATATCTAAGAACAATATAGTTGCTTTTCAAAATATATTCTTGTAGCCAGCTACTAAATAGAAATTATATCTCCGTTATTGCTATTTAAAAAAAAAATAGTATCACTTATACAGATTATATAGGTAGAATATAGAGTTGATCCTAAAAGAAATGCTAATTTGTAAATATACTTAGGTCACAAATACCTGATCTAAATGGCATATACTTTCTCAACAAACCAAGTACACCTAACAGGTATCTAATACAAAATAATAAACCCAATTAAAACACTTTTTTTCTGTGCTAATCACAGTGTTTTTGTTTTTAAGTACATACCATCAAGAACTAATTATGCTAGGAAGTGGGAAATTTTCTAGCTCTTTTACCAATATAAAGCAAATCAAAGCACAGACATTTCAGTACTCCATACACTATATCAACAGCTTCGTTCTCCATACAATTCATGAAGAAATCATGGACATAAATACCCAATGTCCATGATTAGATAAAAAAGAAATACATTCCGCTGATTATATACAAATTGGTAATCATGCACCACATCAGTGAAAATAAGTTTTATTGTTATTCTATACTAGTCCAAGGAAAGTATTACCTACAGTTTATCGATATTGACCTTTCCTAGGGATGTGGAATTAAAAATCAAGGCTTCTGGAGTGTCAGAGAAGGTTCATGTTTTGTTTTTGCTTATGTGTGGAAATAAGAGGAGAGAAGGCCCTCATAAGATGCCGCACAGACCTTGAAGTCAGCATTGTCAACTGTGGGAGATTTCAATCAGCATAATGTGCACATGCGTAGGGGGAGGACACTCCTCTTCAGTACTCATTTTACAATGAGCATTGTATTACATACCATCAACCTGTCTTTATGACAACCAGAAACCATTAAAAGATCAAATAAGCCCAGCCAGTGTGGCTAAATGGTCGAGCATCCACCCCTGCACTAAGAGGTCTCAGGTCTGATTCCTGGTCAGGACACATGCCTGAGTTTTGGGCTTCCTCCCAATGGGGGTCATGCAGGTGGCAGCTGATCAATGTTTCTCTCTCTCCCTCAGCCTTCCTTTCTCTCTAAAATCAATAAAAACGTATTTTTTAAAAAACAGGTTAAATAAGATACGTTTCATATATTTTGTTTAAGAAATTTAAAGAATATGGGTATTCTTTAGATAGCCTGAATTCGAAGTCCCAGTACTTCAGTTATGTGCCTGAATTCACTTTGAGAAGTTTTATCATGTGTACAATTGGGATTTGGGCAGTTTCTGTATATACACACATAAATACACATGTGCATATATATTATAGATCAACAAAAAGCTTGCGGGAGGGGGGGGGGGACTGTACCTAAAGTACTAATGTGTTTAATGTGTTTTATAGCTGAAAGGTGATATTTAGGCAGAGACCTGAAAAGTGATGGTTAGCTCCTTGGCTATCTGCAGGAAAAACATTCCTAAAGAAGGACCAGCAAAGGCCTTGTGATGGCTGTATGCCTGGGTGTGAGAACAGTCAAGGAGGCCAGAACAGACTGAGGAAGAGTATAGAAGACAACATCAGAGAAAGAGAGAACAGAATGGTTAGGAATGGAGTAAAGCAGACATGAATTAGACCCATACATATTGCTGGAGCAATGTCCATGTTACACTTACGGACCCATTTTGGAGGGTCACATTTATATTATGTTCCCCCACTTTATTATTAAAGAGAAAGGGAGGAGAAAATACAGAGAGGGATGGAGGGAGAGGCACATCATATATATATATATATACATATATATATATATATATATACACACACATATATATATGAAGCTTGTATATATGTGTTTCAGAGCAAGGTGTACACCTCAGACTTAGCATTTTCAGGGGGATAAAAGTAGAAAGGGGAGGAGTACATTTTTAAGTTATTTATGCTCCTAAATACTACTATATTTGCAAAAACCTAGCAAACACACACACATACACACAAAAGAAAAACAAAACTAAAAAGCCTGTAAAGAAAAAACCTAGTATCTACACAAAGATATAGGTAGAAAGATGTTTATGGTATCATTATTTATATTAATGAGAAACTGAAAACAATCAACAAGAAATTGTACCTTATGGTATTTCTGATCAATGTAATTCTAAGTACCTATAAAAACAAATGAAGGAGGTATGTTTAGAAAACCCAAGATATCAACTATGATTCTGTCCGTATAAATTTAATAAATTAGAATACATTTAGAAAAAATATGGATGTACAGTCTCTAAATTTAAGTTTCCTTTAAAGACATTACAAGAGAGTTTTCACTTTGATATTTCATATTTTCTAATTGATTTTTTTTCAATGAGCTTATTACTCATTTGAAAGGGAAACATCTGTAATACATTGCCTAATGTCTAATATCTATCTAGTCAAGTGCCCAAAATAGCTCTAGAGAAATGTCTGGCAAATGTAGCATAATCAATAAATATGGACATTCAATCAGGTACTAAAGGAAAGATACATTTATTCGGAAGGTTTTATATATGAGACATTTATTACACCCTTTTAGAGAGACATTTCCATTTTATAGATGTGGACACTTAGACTAAGGGGAGATAAGGCCTTAATAGTGCTGACGTCAGGTACACGTTGCTCCAAAGCTCTATCACCAGGACAGACAACTGAAGTCCTTCTCCACAGCCTCAACCCAAAAGACTGAAGCTGTTCTCTAGTCCTGGCAGTCTCTCCTTGGCACCTGCGGTTCTATTCATCTGAAGGTAAGTAATTCACACACCTCATTCCTCCCTGGTACAGATACATTAAGCATGTGGTTTTATGCCAGTCTTAGCAATGTGGGAGGAGAGATTTTAAAACTACCCTGTAACACTTCTGCCAACGAGCAGGTAGTTGCTTTGACTTTCCAATGAAATGTGATGTGCTTTGCCGCCATGCCCAAGTTGTCAGTTCCTGACTCCAGGAAGGAACAAAGGGATGTTTTAACAGCACTGGTTTCCTGGTGACATTATTCTGAGAAAATGAAGAATGTGATGGGAAGAAATGTTGGGTATTTAGCTTCTAAACAAGGTTTTAGTGGTAGAAACTCTTACCAAACAATTGATTCAATACGTCTCAGCATGCTAGAGGGCAGTGGTCGGCAAACTGTGGCTCGCCACTCTGTTGACTAAAGAGTTTGCCGACCACTGGGATAGGGGCTTAATCACAAGAAACAACAACAGCCTATAATTATTGGAATCAAGAATAGGAAATCTTAATGGGGGAGTGGGCATGACAGGTCACGCTTTTGGGGGCAGAGAGGTTTTTTAGAAATGCCTGAGCTACACGAATCCTGTATACATTCTTTGACCAGCAAAATTATGAAGAGCCTTGTATTTATTTTAGCACATTAGTGTTAGATACATGGCAACAAAGCTGAGTCCTTCTGTCTCTTTTTACTACTCAACCTGGAGTCTAAGAACTCTAGACAGATTCTGAGGGGACTATAAATTTCATGAAATTAAATGAAACTTCATTATGCATTTTCCTGCAGAGTACCCAAGTTTCATTCGCTTTTCAAAAAGAAAGGATTCTCAAAAAAAGAGTACCTTTCATCATATATGCGTATGTGTTCCTTTTTTGGTAAGCATTTAAGCACAATTTTTTGTTTTAGGGTTTTTTTTAAGAGTTTAGAGCAATGGGTTAGGAAACCTTTTTTTTATAAAGGGCCAAATATTTTAGAATCTGTGGGTCCATATGGTCTGTCTCATATTCTTCTCTTTTAAACAACTTTAAATGTGAACGTTTAAAAACGCAAAAACAATTCTTAACTCATGGTCCGAACACCAGCTTGTGTGCAAACCCCTATCTCTGCAAAAATAAGATGGCATGGACTTTAAGAGTCCAGATCTTTTTTTTTTTTTTTTGAGACTTTCAGAAAGTCACTAACCTCTATAAGCCTCAAGTTTCCACATCTGTAAAAATTACCAACCTCTCCTGCACAGTTTTAACTATTTGGATAATAAGTGTATGGAACTGCCTACACCATATCCGGCATATAATTAGCAAGCTGATTTTATCATCTTTGCCTCTGCCTTATACAACAGACT
>PVJN01012533.1:0-51028 GCA_004026805.1 Lasiurus borealis
AAACAACTCCTTATGTTAAGTTATCTCTGTTACTCTGATATTTTGTGCAGATAAAACCTCCTTACATTCTAGAAAAACACGATCACTTTTCCATAATTCAGATAGGAAAGATTTATATGGTTATTCTTAAAAGAAAACACACACACACACACACACACACACACACACACACACACACACACACACTAATGATAAGCAAGCACCACTGTGAAGCAGTACAACGTCTCAGTCTGGACAAGTTGAGAATAACTGGGGCAAACCCCAGGATACTGCAGCAGTGCCTTCTCTATTCCTGACATTTCAAATTTGCTAAAAGCAAGCCACTGAAGTGTTTGAGGTTTCTAGCATTGTTCTTTGACAAGAACTGTTGGAAAATATACTTTGTTCAAATAGAGACATTAAAGGGCTTCTAACTTCTGAAGTTCACTGTATAAATGTTCGTGATCTGGTGAACTCAGTAGAGATCTAAGACTTGAGAGTTGTCGTCCCCAGTGTTAGGAGTGACTGCATGACTACAGACAACTTACTCACCCTCCTCTGAATCTGAGTTCTTTTCACCTGAAGGGCATTTCTAAATAAGAATGATTTTCTAGGGAACACAAGTGGCTGCCATAAGAAAAAAATTATGGTTGTGGTTGTTATATTTAATTTTATTTTTGTATTGTTTATAGAATTTAAGATTTTTAATGTAATATATTTATATGAAGTCTACAATAACTATTATTACCTTAATGTATGAGTATGTGTGAATATTTACGTATTTATATGCCCACTTTCAATGTACAGGTGCACCACCCACAAACTAGTTTGCAGAGTAGTATCATTTGTGGAATCAAGATAGCATAGAGGTAAAGAGTAATTCTATATTTTGACTTCATGGAACATCTTATAAGCATAATGACCTTGGAGATTTTACTTAGGAAGCATTACTTAATCTCTTTACCTGTGTATTATATGGGAAAATAATAAAATCTAATTCACGTGGTTATATGAAATATTAAATGATGTAATCCTTGGAAAAATGCCTGGCACAGTACTGAAACAACTGTGAAAGCTCTATATATGTTAGCATAAAAAGATTATAGGTCTTTATTTATATTACAACAAACTATAATCAGAGTCAACTGAGTAGGCTAACCTGAAGGTTTTCTGATAATTAATTACTCTATTTAGCTAGATCATGAGGCAGTTTTTCACTCTGGCAGCTTGAATTCTTCAAAGGCTTTAAAGTGCATATTTTTCTTAATACCTTTTGCAGGAACTTCCAAGTCAGTATCTTTTTATTATTTAATAAATCTTTATTGTTCAGATTATTAAAATTGTTTCTCTTTTTTACTCCCATAGCTCCCCTCCACCTGGCTCCCCCCCCCCGCCCTTACCTCCCCACCTCATTGTCCTCATCCATAGGTGTATGATTTTTGTCCAGTCTCTTCCTGTAACCCTCTCTTCTTTCCCCCTAAGAATTGTCAGTATACTCCCATTCCATGCCACTAATCCTTTTATATTCACCTTTTATATTTTTATTCTGTTCATCAGATTTTTAATTCACTTGGTTTTTAGATTCACTTGTTGATAGATATGTATTTGTTGTTCATAATTTTTATCTTTACCTTTTTCTTCTTCTTCCTCTTCTTAAAGAGTACCTTTCAGCATTTCATATAATACTCGTTTGGTGCTGATGAACTTTAGTTTTTTCTTATCTGTGAAGCTCTTTATCTGCCCTTCGATTCTGAATGATAGCTTTGCTGGATAGAGTATTCTTGGTTGCAGATTCTTGCTATTCATCACTTTGAATATCTCTTGCCACTCCTGCCTGGTCTGCATAGGTTCTGTTGAGAAATCAGCTGACAATTGTATGGGTGCTCCCTTTAGGTAATTAACTGTATTTCTCTTGCTGCTTTTATATTCTCTCCTGTTCTTTTGCTCTTGGCATTTTAATTATGATGTGTCTTAATATGGTCCTCTTTGGATTCCTTTTGTTTAGGGTTCTGTGTGCTTCCTGGGCTTTTAAGTCTATTTCTTTGGGTGGGGGAAGTTTTCAGTCATTATTTGTTCAAATAGGTTTTCAGTATCTTGCTCTCTTCTTCTGGCACCCCCGTAATTCTTATGTTGGTATGCTTGAAGTTGTCCTAGAGCCTCTTGACACTATCTTCACATTTTTTTTATTTTTTTTTAGCTTTTTGCTTTTCCAGTGAGTGTTTTCTGCTTCTTTGTATTTCAAATTTTTGACTTGATTCTTGTGGTCCTCTAGTTTGCTGTTAGGTCTCTATTATATTTTTTATTTCAGTCAGTGTATGCTTAATTTCTAATTGTTCTCTTGGGTCTCGCTAAATTCATCCTTCTTTTCTAGGAAATTCTTGAAAAACCTTATAACCGTGGTTTTGAACTCTATATCCAGTCATTTGTTTTTTTTCCCATTTCTTTTGTTTGTGATCTGTTCCTTTGTCTCTGCATTTTCGCTGCTTCCCTGAGTTGGTAGAGTTACTTTGTGTGCTAGGTGTTCTATATGGCCCAATAGCCCCACCTCCCCAGTTACCTGAGGTGGACTCTCTTGGGGCACCTTTTGTGGACTGTGTGTATAGCCTTGTTGTAGTTAAGTCTTGATTGTTGTTGGTATCACTGGGGGGAGTTGATCTCCAGTCCAATTGGTTGTGAGGATCAGCTGTGTTTATGCTGGGAGAACTGTGCTGGAGTCAGCCTTATGACACAAGACTTGCAAAATTTCAAGAGTCTCTGTTAAGCTTGGATGAAGCAGAATCTTAGGGCTGAGCAGACAGCCTTAGCTTCTTGTCAGCCCTGCCCTATGTGGCCTCTGGATCTCAGTGACCCTCGGTAATTGTTGCAGCTCTCTCTGTATGCACTCGCATTTGCATGCCTTCAGACCTCTGCCTTTCCAGCTCCCCTGAGTTTCTGTGCTCTCTGGGGATCCAAATGAGCCTGGGACACCGAGGTCTTACCTGAAACTGGGGTTCAGTGCAGTCAGAAGTGATTCTCAGCACGGTTGGGAGGTTCTGTCCTCCTCCCACTAGAGAAAGCCAGCAGTACAATCAGCTGTCAGCCCTCTGTGTGTGCACTTGCTCTTGTGCGCCTCCAGACCTCTGCATTTTGCAGCCCCCCTAAGTTTTTGTGCACTCCTCCCTTTCCATGACAGTCCAGACTCCCCACCATATGAGTCTCGCCCAGAACTGGGGTTCAGTGCAGTCAAAAGTGGGGTTTAGTGCAGTCAGGAGTTTCCATCTCCCTCCTGCTATAGGAAGCCAACCAGACATTTTGCCGCCCCTCCTCTCTACATACGTGTCTCTGTTCCTCAGCTTTTTGCAGCTCCTCTGAGTCTCCGTGAGCCTCTCTCTTTCCTTCTAGTTGTAGAATTTCCATTCAGCCAGCTTTCCTGTGGTTTTGATCATGTCAGTTCTGTCTTTTAGTTGTAGTTTTAAAATTGTGGTGCAAGGCAGCAGTTTAGGTGTTCACCTATGTCGCCATCTTGGTTTCTCCCATTCCAGTCAGTATTTATATATAACTTTTTGTATTTATACACATATATATATATATATATATACAAAAAGCATTATATAAAATGGTTATACTGTATTCTTCCACATCATATATGTTTTCATCTTTTTTTCCCTCCTCTTTCCTTCTTTCCTTCCTCAGTTACTTCCTTTAACCCTCCTATCTATTTATTGCTCTTACAAATAATGCTAGAGTAATCATTACTTCACGTGACATAAATTTATCTAATTTTGCACAGTTTAAGAAAATATCATAAACTTTTTCAATAGATTATTGTTTTACAAATAAAGGCTGCAAGCCTGGGTTTTCTCATACCCTTGTAATATAACATTTTAGATTATCTTAATTTTGACAATTACATAAGTAATGTTTTATTTTACATGAAGTGAAGCACTTTTTTTTATTTGTCATTGTAAGGGCCAGCTTGTTTTTCTTTGTGAAGACTTAGGAAAAATTAACTTTTCATTACTTAATGACTCCATATCATTTATTTTTTGTAATAAATTATTAAAATGTGTTGATGGGATAAGTAATACGGTAACTTGGAGTTATTAGAGAATTAATAACCAAGTATGTTTCTGATAGCTAAATTGTGGAGAGATACATTTGGGAACAGTGAGTCACTCAGTAAAATGAGACATTTGATTGAGCATTTAACACAGGACAGACAGAAGCCCAGCCCCACTTACTTTTATTACAGTTGATTAGTTGTACACAAAGGCAACCCACTTGGTTTCCTTTGATCTTCCTCCCCATGCTACCATCCCCCAAACACAGCCACAAGGAAATGGGTTCCCAGAAATGGCTCCTCAGGCCAAGCTTTACCTTTTCTTCTGTTTCTCTCTCTCTCTCTCTCTCTCTCTCTCTCTCTCTCTCTCTCTCTCTCTCTCTCTCTTCCCAGACATGAGAACCCTACTCATGGTGGACCCCTTCCGTTCCCGAAAGGCACTTCCTGCTTTACATATGCCTGACTAATAAGCCCTAGAATTGTGGTGATCAGATCTGATGTGATGTGTTCTGATGCCCAATAGCTTTAAAAGAAAGATATGCAGAGACATGACAATGAGCAGGTTTGGACCTTAACAATAATGTGTCTTGAAAAAATAATATTTTATATGCATTGAACTACCACAGAAAGATATCAGTTAATTTAAGTACATATTTATATTATAAACTGATAGAAAGTAAATGTATATCTATTTTCTTAAGAATAAAGAATTTAACCCTGATTTTGTTTTTCTTTGTGAATATTTAAGAAAAATATTAATAAGTTATTTAAAACAATAGAGTCAGATATTTTATTTATGCATAATTCTTACTAACATTATGTAGATTTCAGTTCTAGATTTCAATATATGTCCAGACCTCAAACTTTGTTCCAGAATCTCTTCTTTCATCACAATATTTCTTTCCTAGTGTATTACTCATACTGAAGAGACTTTTTAATGAATTTGTAAGAACCAGAGCATATCTTTCTGATATTTGGCAACATCTATACAAAAATTTTCATAATTATTCATATTAATTATGTATAAATGCCTCATAATGTTAATGGTAATATTGCTAAAGTTTGAAATACTTATTTTTCAAGTCATTATTTAAAGAATTAATAAGATACCGATAGCTCTATTTTGTTTAAAATAGCTATATAAATAAATATTACATTAACATTTGAAAGTACTTTATTTCAGAATATCTTATTAAATTAGTGACAAGTATTTATGAAGAAAAGTATAATTTATTTTCTAATAACTGGGATATAAGCAACTAGTTCAACATAAAAGCATTGCACAAAGATAAATAAAATGAATTAGAATTAATATCATAGCTCCACACAGGACAGACACTCTAATAATGTAAACTTATTTTCTAGTTTTTAAAGACATCAAGAGCATTAATTTTAACTAAATCAATGAAATACAGTTAATCTCAAGCACTTGCCTTTCCTTTTGGTAAATGCAAACATGAAAAAATAGGCATATTTTATACTAAAATAAACTATATTACTGCATTGCTAAAGTAAGTTAGAATAGTTTTTTGAAAAAGATCATGCATCAAACTGCTAAGACGAGTCATTAAAATGCCCTGCTATCTGACTTTATGGTTCCTTAATCATTGATGCACATACATTTTTTTTCCTAACTAAAGTGCTTTTATGTCACTTAGTGCTAGGATTTTTAATTCTGCTCAGGTTTAGGAAGAAATCTTCAACCAGCCCTTGAAAGATAAGAACTCTTGGACTATCAAGCATTTGAGAGAGTGATTAATCCTATGCTTGGTTTCCCATGGTGCAGAGGGTGGGGACTTTTCTACATTGAACAAAGATTATTCACCATTTTTCTTGGGAATTAGGCACAAATAGAACATTCATTGACTAAATTAACCTGTGCAATGAATTTAAACTATATTACAGTGTTAAATATCTCAATTCACTTTAATAAATGTAGTTTTACATATTTGAATATTCAAGTGTTCCAAGTTTTCCTGCGTCTTCCAGAAAGCAAAGCTGCAATATAGTATGGCATTGCCAATGGTTAAACATGTGGACTCTGAACCCAGATTCCCCAACTTTGATCAACTTCAGCACTATTTGTAGCCTCTTCCTACCTCAGTATTTCCATCTGTAGAATAGGGATAACAACAGTATCTACCTCATAAGGTTGTTATAGTACATGTAAGCATTTGGTATATTTTAGTGAGTTCAATGAGGTGTCTATGAATGTTGGCTAATACAGCTATTTTTAAATATAAACTGTCTCACCTATTTTATTTGCCTCTTTCTCTTCAACTAGGGTACTGACTCCTCGGTCTTTTGACATAATTACAGATTATTATACTCTCTTGTGATTATGTCTTACCTTTAATTTTTTAAACATATTTTATTGATTTTTCACAAAGTGGAAGGGAGAGGGATAGAGAGTTAGAAACATCGCTGAGAGAGATACATCGATGAACTGCCTCCTGCACACCCTCCACTGGAGTTGTGCCTGCAACCAAGGTACATGCCCTTAACCAAAATTGAACTTGGGACCCTTTAGTCCACAGGCAGATGTCTATCCACTGAGCCAAACCATTTAGGACAGTTTGTTTGTTTTTATTCTTTACTCAATTTAAGTTGATATTCTTGATTTTTTTTCATTAAAGAAAACTGCTGGCCATTTTGTATCTAACTCCAAAAATTAATTTTGAGTTCCCAGGCTGATTCATATCTCTGTGGAGTTTGTCCTTACTCATGGCCTCCAGACTTTTAAAATATTGCTTACAGTCAGGGTTGAATAAGAAATCATATCTTTAAATATTGCTTCTAGTCAGGGTTGAATAAGAAATTCTGGGTGTCTGGCCTGAAATGTGTGAAAGTGCAGTGAAAGGGGATGAGACCAGAAGCACGGGATCAGGAAGGTCAAGGTCCTTGCATGCCAGGCAGGCTAAAGGCTTTGAACTTTTCAGGTGATGGAAACATTTCACCTTTTAGAAGCTATTGAAATTGTCCAGTAAGATTTCAAGGCACTGATCTGTGGTGACACTGTAATAGAGATAAGGGAAGATTTTTACCAAAGAAATAAATCAGTGGATGTGGTGATTATCTTAATTTTTGATCAATTTATTAATATAGGGAGCATGACATCCTTGAGCTTTTCAATGAGGTAGGTGTTCACTTGCTAAAACATAAATGAGGGACAATAGCGGCATGTGGTGGTAATGTTTGAGTTTAAGAAGTTATAGCATTGCAACTCCCTTGGAAAAAGAAGACAGCTTACTTAAGAATTGGCAAAACAATCATTCAGGACCCATTTTAATCTTCTTTACTTTTCATAAAAAAAAAAACTATGATTTTTATCGCTTCCTACCATCTCATATAATCTACCAACCTTCTGTCCCACCTAGACATCCTGCACACTTTAGCAAATATATCTTCCTATTACGCCACTTTCATGATGCAAATACATAAAGTAAATAAATAGACTGCCTCAGCCCACATGCTCCCCACATTTTCTTATTTAACTCCTTTCATAGCACTCCTCAGTTTCATGAGGTTATTCATTGCCTTCTTATTGCTTTTACAGGCTTCATTTCATGTTCTAAAAGAAAGATGTGACAAGGCATTCCAAAAAAAAAATGAAAACATACACATATGGATATGCAAGTATATCTACATAAATATATTTACACTTACCTAAGTATTCATGTTTACATATATAATTCCAAGAAGTAAAGGAATTTCATTAACTGATTAACTGATGCTGTTAATTCATATAGGAAAGAGCAGGCTGAAAAGATGAGACTTTTGAAATCATCTTTGTTCAAAGGAATGTTTTTAACTATTGGTGTGATTATTCCTGGTGAGCTCCTGATCTGTACATGAATGTGTTTATAGATAAATCGCTAGCATTTTGATTATGTTTCAAGAAAAAAAAAAGGTGGGACTTGCTTATTTGACTCACTGTTGTTTTTCCAACCATTTAAGTACTGCTTGGCATGTGGTAGCCTCACCACAAATATTTAATTAAATTTAAGTATGTTTCTATGTGGTGTTTTGTGAACAGATAAATACTCTTTTCAATTCTTAAACCAGAATGTTTTATCTCTGACATATTTTTTTTAAATAATGCAATATTAAACCTTTGAGATTTAATAAGAAACGAGAGAGAAAAGGAAATGGATGCTTAAATTTTAACTCCTTAAATTCATGGGTTTTTTTAGAGATGTTATGATTTAAATATTACATCTAATATGGCATTGATTCCTTAAGTCCTACTGAGTTGGGTGAGAGAAATATAATCCCAAATGGATAAATGAGTAAACTGAGGTGCTGTAGGATTTCTGCTTCTAGTACATAGTGGCAGAACATAAGCTGGATTCCAATTTCACTCTAGAATTCTATGTGGAATCCAGTTTTATAGTTGAAAACAAGAGATTTGAAATCCTATGAATGATTTTGTAGTTAGTGAAACTGGTAATTTTCCTTTTATGTCAGACATTCAGGCCATTTACTAATTACTATGAATTTTTTTAAAAAATTGTATTTTTACTCAGTGCTTCTAATAAAATGTGATCAATTTTACTTCAACCTATACCCATAATAGAAATATGTAAATTGACCACACTGCCGTGATACCCACAGCCAATAGGGAGTGAGTATGCCAATTAACCCAACAAAGATGGTGGGCCTGTGGACATTGTGGAGGAACATAGGTCCTGAGTGGCCAGGGGGCAGGGTGGGCTGCTCAGGGCCCACACACACTGACACTGAGTGCCTGGGGTCCCACAGACACCATTGGAGTGTCCTGTCCTGTTAGCCTGGCCTGGGGGTGGTTGGAGTTTGCAGTCCTTTTCTTTGTGCAGCCTCTGGACCAGAAGTGGGAATCACGAGCTTGGAAAGCACCAGGAATTCTGGGAATTATAGTTCTGGTGGCAGCTCCTGGACTGGAAGTGGAAGTCCAGAGCACAGGGAGCACCAGGAATGCTGGGAATCGTAGTTCTGGTGGCAGATGCATTGCTGGATCTCCTAGACTAGAGGTTCTCAACCTGTGGGTCTTGACCCTTTGTGGGTCGAACGACCCTTTCACAGGGGTCCCCTAAGACCATTGGAAAATGCAGATATTTACATCACGATGCATAACAGTAGCAAAATTTCATGGTTGGGGTCACCACCACATGAGGAACTGAATGCAAGGGTCACGGCCTTAGGAAGGTTGAGAACCACTGTCCTAGACACTAGAGCAAAGTGAACCTATTGAGGATGGAAAATGGAGGGAAAGCAAAGGTAAGAGACATAAATAAAGTCACAGTGTCAATGAAAAATTAAAGGGAAGATATCCTGCAACTTCTAGGAAATTTCCACCAATAGATCAAAGGAAAAAAAAAGACCTCTATTTTCCATGATCACCAAACCAAACTGGGTTGGGGTCTCAAACAATTCGCTCATATGATTACAAAAACAGATAAAAACTCCCAGATTGAGGAGGGCTCCCTGGAAGGCTTCCAAATTAGAGAGGGTGCAGGTCAGGCTGAGGGATACACCCCCCATACACAAATCTTTATGCACTGGGCTCCTAGTATTTAATAAAAATGAAGACTTTAATTACTATTTCTAGATTGTCCAAATCTGAGTTATCTTTCTTAATGAAGTAAAGAAACACATACATAACTTCAATGTTTGGTTACAAACACCCTTAGGAATAGGAATACCTACTCCAATTCCTCTTTGTATACACAAGAATTGATTATCTTCATTTTTATTCATAATGTAGAATCAAACTCCTATTAGAATGTCATGAAAACGCTTTTTTTCTCTTTGACTTTTAAATGAAAGCTCACATGCAAGTAAATGATATTGTCAGTTTTACCCGTAGATTTTGAAAATCTAAGATGTTGTTAATGACGATATTACTCCTTCACTACTTGTTAAAAATACCTTGTAGCAGTCTCCTGATTCATTGGCTTCTTGATTGATTGGATCATTTTTTTATTGGGCACCCACCATGTACTTGTTTTTTTTTTAGTTACAGAGAATACAAAGACAAATGAGGCCACTCACTGGCCTCAAGAGTTATATAGTTTTGGAGGCAAGTAAATAGATTCTCAGAGGAAGGTTTTACTTTCTATGTCTGTGGAATATAATATTTTTCCAAACAATTTACTTGTAATACTTTCACTTTCATGATCAATTGCCAGGACATGTGAAGATGTTGATTTTTAACAGTCTAAGTCAGAAGTCTCTAGCTTAGTTTCTCAATAATATTAGGAAAGAAGAATGGGAGGGAAGGAGAGAAAAGGATTTCTGATACCACTCTTTCTTCCTCTTGGAAACTCTTAACTAACCCTGTAATAGAGAGAGAAGTGGCTTAAGTTTGGGGGAAACATTTGAGCTGGGAATAATAAAGGAGAGATTTATATGAGTTTTCCACATTTCTGCTGTTTTACTCCACAATATGGACTTTGCATTTTTATCATTCTGACTTATTTCAAGTTGTTATTTATTAACCATAAAATATCAAAGTTTTTGAAATATGTATATTTATGTACATATAAGGTAGAGGATATTCGTGGCCATATACATGATAATATTTACCTCAGAGATTTTAATTATGCATTTCTGGGTAGTTGAGAAGATCGAATTGCATCTAGCATGCAAGGAATTGCTCAAAATCCTCAGTGCATCTCATCTGTGGTACAGCACATGGAGGACAGTTTTTACCTGTGCACACTGTTAATGGTTGTTAGGATTGTCATTTATCTTGGGGATTTATTTCCAGAAGATGATTTTCAGATTATTAGTATATAAGTGTACATCAGGAGAACTCACATATTTGAATAGTGTCTTTTAGGAGTATTATGGTAGCTAAATGAAACATTGCTTTAGAAAACAAAACCCAGGGTAAACACAGTTGAACAACATAGAATGTATAGTGAATAGATAACAAGACAGGATTATCTAGCTTTTATTAGAGATTGTTATTTACATTTTTGTAGTCTGTAATCAGCCACTAAAGCTAGTGAACAAAAATGAGGAGGTTAATCTATGTAAATACAAAAAATCGATAATCTAAGTAATCTTTAACATAATCTGATGGTCAAGTAAGTATTAATGTCAACAACAAAAAAAGTTAGTCTGTAATCCTCTATAATATAAGGGTAATATGCAAATCTACCAAACAGCAGAACTACTGGTCACTATGACATGCACTGATTACCAGGGGACAGAGACTCAACACAGGAGCTGCTCCCTGGTAGTCAGTGTGCTCCCACAGGGGGAGCTCTGCCCAGCCACAAGCCGTGGTATACTGAGGATGTTGGGAGCAGGCCTAAGCCATCAGTCAGATAACCCCCAAGGGCTCCAGGACTGGTAAAGGGTGCAGGCTGAGCTGAGGGATCCCCCCCACCCCAAGTCCACAAATGTGGTGCACCAGACCTCTAAAAAGAATAAAAGCATTTGTTTAAATGAAAGATTGCAACTAGAGAAAAGCAGAATCAGGTATCAATCCAGACTGTTTTCTGGAGAAAACAAAGATAAGTTTAAAAAGCAAAAATCACAAGATGTAATTTTTCATGCAAATGAAGGATGGCTGTCTAGGAAACCAGGGCTTGGTTAATTTCAATATGCAAACAAGGGAGGCGAAGGTAAAGTCCATAAATGCCCATATATAACAGTTTTTTTTCTCCAGGATGTTTATAGCTTAACCTTGAACTGAATTTAGCAACATGTTTAGCAATGTAATAGCAGCTCTGAGAACTGAGACACAAATGTGCATAGGCCCCACTTTCTTTTTTTTTTATTGTTTAAAGTACTACACATCTCCTTTTTCCCCAGCGACCCTCCCCGAGCCACTCCCACCCTCCAGGCCAAGCTCCACTGCCCCAGTGTCCATGTGCATTGGTTATGCTAATATGCATGCACACAAGTCTTTTGGCTGATCTCTTATGGATCAAATGGGAGTTCCATTTTTAACTTTTTGAGGAAACTCCATACTGTTCTCCACAGTGGCTGCACCAGTCTGCATTCCCACCAGCAGTGCATGAGGTTTCCTTTTTCTCCATATCCTCACCAGCATTTGTCATTAGCTAATTTGTTGATGATAGCCCTTCTGACAGGTGTGAGATGGTATCTCATTGTTGTTTTGATTTGCATCTCTCAGATAATTAATGACTTCCAGCATGTTTTCATATGTCTCATGGCCTTCTGTATACCCACTTTTGAAAAATGTCTATTTAAATCCTTTGCCCATTTATTTTTTAGTGGATTGTTTATCTTTCTTTTGTTATGATGTATGAGTTCCCTATAAATTTTTACAATTAAGCCCTTATTGGATATAACATTGGTGAATATGTTCTCACATGCAGTGGGCTTTCTTGTTGTTTTGATGATGGTTTCTTTGGCTATGCAGAAGCTTTTTGTTTTAATTATAGTCCCATTTTTTTATTTTTCTCCTTTCTCTTTGTTTCTTGGTGAGCCTGGCTAGAGATTCATCAATCTTGTTTATCAATTCAGATAACCAGCTCTTGGTTTTATTGATCTTTTATATTGTTTTGTTTTTATCTCTATGTTGTTTATTTCTTATAGGGCAAAGTTTCCATTGCCCTAGCCTAGGACCTCTATCTATAAAGATATTGTTATAACGTATGTCTGCAATTTTGCTGCCTATGGAGTCTTCTAAGATTTTTATAGTTTCCTGTCTTATATTTAAATCCTTTATCCATTTTCAGTTTATTTTTGTGTATGGTGTAAGTTGGTGTTCTAGTTTTATTTTTTGCATGTATCTGTCCAATTTTCACATTTATTGAAGAGATTGCCTTGACTCCATTGTAGGTTCCTGCCTCCTTTGTCAAATATTAACTGAGTATAATGACTTTGATATATTTATGGTTCTCTGTGCTCTTCCATTGGTCTACATGCCTGTTCTTGTGCCAGTACCAGGAAGTTTAGAGAACAGTGGCTTTGTAATATAGCTTGATACCTGGTATTGCGATCCCTCCAATTTTGTTCTTCTTTCTCAACATTATTGTGGTTATAAGAAGTTTCTTTGTTTTTTTTTCCATTCTATATGAATTTTTGGAGTTTGTTATAGGTCTTTGAAGTATGCCTTTTGTATCTTAATGAGGATTGCATTGAATCTATGGATTGCTTTGGGTAGTGTAGACATTTTAATGATGTTGATTCTACCAATCCATATACATGGTATATTCCTCTTTTTGTTTATATCTTCCTCTATCACTTTTTTCAACATCCTGCAGTTTTCTGAGTACAGGTATTTTAGTTAAGTTTATTCCTCAGTATTTTAATTTTTCTTTGGTGCAATGGTAAATGAGATTGTTTTTAGTCTCCTTCTGTGAGTTCATTATTGTGTATAAAAAGGCCACATCTTTCTGGGTGTTAATTGTTTATCCTGCTACATTTCCAAATTCATTTACTAAGTGTAGTAGTTTTTAAAGGAGTCTTTAAGGTTTTCTATGTAAAATATCATGTCATCTGCGACAGTTAATAATGAGAGTTTTACTTCTTCTTTTCCAATTTGGATGCCTTTTATTTCTTCTTCTTGTATGATCACTATGTCTAACACTTCTAGGACTATGTGGAATAAGGCTGGTGAAAGTAGGCATCCTGTCTTGTTCCTGTTCTTAGGGGAAATGAACTTACTTTTTGCTCTTTGAATCTGATATTGGCTGTAGGTTTGTCTTTTAAGGCTTTTATTATGTTGAGGTATGATCCCTCTATTCCCATTTTGCTGAGAGTTTTTATCAAGAAATGGTCAAATACTTTTTTTCCTGCATCAATCAATATGATTATGTGATTATTGTCTCTTAATTTGTTTATGTGTGGTATCACATTTATTGATTTACAGATATTCTATCAGCCTTACATCCCTTTAATAAATCTCACTTGGTCATAGTGTATGATTTTTCTAGTATAATTCTGGATCTGAATTTCTAATATTATAATGAGGATTTTAGCATCTATGTTCATCAAGGATATTGGTCTGTAATTCTCTTTCTTCACAGTGTCTTTATCTGGCTTTGGAATTAGGATAATGCTGGCTTTGTAGAAAGGGCTTGAAAGTGTTCCTTCCTCTTGAATTTTTAGAATAGTCTGAAGAAGATAGGTTTTAGCTCTTCTTTGAATTATTGACAAAACTCCCCTTTAAAGCCATTTGGACTAGTGCTTTTGTTTGTTGGAAGATTTTTTATTTATGCTTCAGTTTTATTAGTAGTTATCAGCCAATTCAAGTTTGTTGATTCTTACCAATTTAGTTTTTGAAGCTTGTGCTTTTCTAAGAATATGTCCATTTCATTGTCCAGTTTGTTGGAGTAGAGTTGTTCATAATATATTTTATATTACTTAGTATATCTGTGGGGTTGGTTGCTACTTCCCATCTTTCACTTCTGATTTTGTTTATTTGGGTCCTCTCTCTTTGCTTCTTGGTGAGCCTGGCTAGAAATTTATCAATCTTATTTATCATTTCAGAGAACCAGCTCTTGGTTTTATTGATCTTTTGTATTGTTTTGTTTTTGTCTCTGTTGTTTATTTCTTCTTTGATCTTTATTATGTCCTTCTACTTACTCTGGGCTTTCCTTGTTGCTCTGTTTCTAACTGTTTAAGTTGTAGGGTTAGTTGATTTGTTACCATTTTTTCTTATTTTTGAGGTAGGCCTGTAGAGCTATAAATTTCCCTCTCAGAACTGCGTTCATTGTGTCCCATAGATTTTGTATTGTTATGTTTCAATGTTGTTTGTTTTCACAGTGCTTTTTATTTCTTCTTTGATCTTTTTGGTAACCAATCATTGTTTAATAACATGCTATTTTAGCCTCCAAGCATTTGCTTTTTTTCTTCATTGTTTTTATTGTAGTTGATTTCTGAATTTATACCATTGTGATCTGAGGAGATGCTTGATAGGATTTCTATATTCTTGAATTTGAAAAGACTTTGCTTGTGTACTAATATCGGATCTTTCTTTGAAAATGTCCCATTTGCATTTGAGAATAATATATATTCTGTAACTTTGAGGTAAAATGTTCTAAAGATGACAATTAAGTCCATCTGATCTAGTAAGTCATTTAGGATTGCTGTTTCTTTACTGATTTATTGTCTAGAGGCTTTATCTAACAATGTCAATGAGGTGTAAAATCCCATACTATGATTATATTGCTGTTGTTCTCTCCCTTGATATTTAGCAAAAAAAAAAAAATGCATTGGTTTGCTCCTGCATTGAATGCATATATGTTTACCAGAGTTATAACCTCTTGTTATATCAATGCCTTTAATATTACGAAGTGGCCCTTTCTATCTCTTGTTATGGCCTTTACTTTGAGGTCTATTTTGTCAGATATAAATATTGATACCTCAGCTTTTTCTCATTCCCTTCACTTTCATTCTATGTGAGTCCCTTTTTCTGAAGTGGGTCTCTTATAGTCAGCAGATATATGGATCATGTTTTCTATCCATTCAGGTAGTCTGTCTTTTGATTAGAACATTTAATCCATTTACTCTTAAGCTTATTACTGATAGGTACTTGTTTGTCACTGTTTTTATTTTTTTTTTGCCTGTGTTCTATCTTCCCTCCCTATTTTTTCTCCTTCTCTTTCTTCTTCCTCTTCTTCTTCTTCTTCTTCTTCTTCTTCTTCTTCTTCTTCTTCTTCTTCTTCTGTCTCTTTCACATTTCTTGCATTGCTGGCTTGGTAGTAAGAAACTCCCTTAGCCCTTTATTTTGAATGATAGCCTTGCTGGGTATAATATTTTTGGATTCAATCCCTTGCTTTGCATCACCTTGTATATTTCATTCCATTTCTTTCTGACCTGATATGTTTCTGTTGAGAAATTATTTGATAGGCTAATGGGGCATCTCTTATAGGTAACTTTCTTTCTCTTTCAGGAAGCCTTTAAGATGCTTACTTTTGTCATTGGTGTTTGCCAATCCTATATAACAAAAGGTTAATATGCAAATTGACCAAATGGTGGAATGACCAGTTGCTATGACACTCACTGACCACCAGGGGGAAAACAGGATGAAAAAGGATGAGTGAGGAAGAAAAGAATGCAGGGAAGGGCAATTGGGGTGAACAGGCTCACAAGGTAGGGCAGTTAGGAGCAAACAGGCTGGCAGGGGAGCAGTTAGTCATCAATCAGGCTGGCAGGGCAGTGGTTAGGGAGTGATTAGGCTGGCAGGCAGAAGTGGTTAGGGGCAATCAGAAGGGCAGGCAGCTGAGCAGCTGAGAGCCAGCAGTTCTGGATTGTGAAAGGGATGTCCGACTGCCCGTTTAGGCCTGTTCCTGATCAGGCCTAAACGGGCAGTCGGACATTCCTCAAGTGGTTCCAGATTGGAGGGGGAGCAGGCTAGGCTAAAGGACAACATCCCCCCACTCCGTGCATGAATTTCGTGCACTGGGCCTCTAGTCAATAGATAAATTATAATTTATCATTTTCTGTTGAATTAAATAGTAATTGCCATTGCTAATATAGCTCTATAAGATTAAGACTAATGTGAATTGAGAAAAAAAAATGGATTGTTTATAATGTGTTTGTTTTAATTTTTAAAAATGTTAGATAAGATTAACTTAGATTGTGAAAACCTTAACCTACTAAGAAATGAATTAAAGTTCCCACTTTACAGCTTTGTTACTGTTAGTGGCTTATTCTGTGGTTAACAAGATCTTATGTAATGTCTATTTATAAGTAAAGATTCATTTTTTTACATAGAAAATGATTTATGAGAGTGTGTTTGTTGTTCTCATTACTGTTTTTTCACCTATAAAATTAATTGCCATACCTTATAATTGAGGTTTAATATTGATAAATCTATAAAAAATTGTATATGGGATTGCATTCCCTAAAATATAACATAAATAAAGAATACTGCATTAATTATAGTTTCCAACTGTGCCACATTATTTTCTAGATATTTCCTCATTTTATTTTAATACGTTGAAAGTTTTTTAAACTTTGTTTCTCATAAATTGATTCTGTGGTTTCTGCCATAGGGCATAAGAAGTAATAAATGAAAAACAAATTCTGTGATCATTTATTTGGTGTGGGATTAATTTTGTTATTCAGAAAGTGCCATGTTGTCATTTTATACACTGTCACATGTATATTTGTTTTTGTAATTTGTATGATTATTATGAGCCTTAGTGAGTACAAATATCAGTAAAATTGTTCTCTATTTTTATTATTGACATTTTCTTTTCTAATTAACATTAGTGTGATTATAACTTTATTTTTTAATCTTTATTGTTCAGATTATTACAGTTGTTTCTCTTTTTTTCTCCTCATACCTCCCCTCCACCTGATCCTCACCCCATCCCACCCCATGCCCTTAACCCACTACACACACTGTCCTTATCCATAGGTGTATGATTTTTATCCAGTCTCTTCCCACACTCTCCACGTGATTATGACTTTAAAACTATATGTGTACCATATGCTTTAATGCAATTAAGTTGCTCTTATTTCCTACTAAAAATGACTTTATTTAGTATGATTTTCACGTCTTTGATAAAAAGACTGTACCTAATGGGACATTTCAGTTCATAGGTAATCCTTTTCATTTTAAAGGATATCATCTCTTTAGATCTGTTGACATTTAAAGGCAGGTTTTTTGAAATAGTCTTTTTGAAACTTCACTGAGATCATATATCAAAGATCCAGTTACAGGCTCTTAAGAAGGAATGATTGTAGGTTTTGTCAGAATGAAGAGATTAAAATTTTATTTGCAGGAGAAACCACTAAAATGCCTACTTTCTTTAGAAGAGATCATAGATATATCAGTTGTGTTGAAAATGCACTTTAGCTATATTTCTCAGTACAGAGGTAGCAAATGACAACAGAGTAATAAGTATATATTAAAATAAAGTAAATAACATACTATATAAAATATATACTATAATAGTTGGTGGCCGTTTATATATTTTAAAATATCTGCCCCATATTTTTTTTTTCATTTTAACAGCTTCAAAGATGTTTATAATTTAATTCAGCAACTTAATTTCTCATTTACTGTAGGAAATGTGGTTACTCATTTTCTTACTTTCAAATGTTAATATGTTCTCTAAAGCAATTGTAACAACAGAGTAATGTAGTTTCACTAAACTAGTTATGAAAGATACACATGACACAATATGTTTCTATATCTATATATGTATATCTGTATCTATTCCAGATACAAATATACAGTTAGATATATAATAAGAATTTATCTGCACCTCCATTTCTTTAAACAATGTAGATTCACCCACATGCACATACACACATAGAATTCTACTCATGCTATGGCTAAATAGAGAAGGTAATTGCTGACAAATTATTCTCTAGAGATTATATTTTTAAATAATACTAGCTAAAATTGAAATAATTTCTACTCTTTGCACACATTGTTCTCACCACTATTTAAGTAACAATTCACATGTTCTAAAGGCTCAGTTTGATTAATTGCTTTTTGGTATTTTGGGGTGAGCTCTGAGTGAAGTGTTCTGTGCTGTTTCTTATTTCTCTACCTAATTATGAAAGCAGAAATAGCACAAAGTGACCAACTATGAAGATGTTACTACCACCCAGATGCTACCAATACAAGATCAGGCTCAAACAGAAATATTTAAATAGCTACCGTTGATTTGACTTCAGAATGAATTCAGCTTAACAGGCATCTGTGTTATATATCAACATTCCTAACCATTCCTTTTATAATTTTTCCCACATTATTTCAATCTATGTGAGTCAGCACTCTTCAGAGCTAGGTTGTCCTGAAAGAAAACATACAATTAAGGAACTGTCTGTGCCCTCCCTAAGTGTCCTATCATTTAAATAAAATATGAGATCAATCTTTTTTTCTTGGGGTATAAATTTTTGAAAAGATGTGTTTATATCATAAAATAAACAAAGAACAAAGTTATTAGAGTAATATAAATCAGAAATGAACTTTGATGATTCTGGCTTTTTTTCAAATGAGGAGTGTTTGTTAACAATTGTGTTAAAATATATTTTCCTCCCACCTCAAATAAACTGTAAACATGTTCATAGGGAAAACTCATATAAACATACTCCTAAATACTTGTTTAGTATATAAGAATAGGAGACAATATACTATCAGTTTGTCACAGTGAGTAGCTTGAACATCTAGGCTACACCATTTTGGTGATATTCTTCTATTTTATTTTACCTTCATGCTATACAGTTGTTCATGCTATATTTTCACTTATTTAAACATTTGCCATCTATTTTTATTAAAATTGATTTTAAGTCACAAATCTGTTATAACTCGCTATAGAACATTCATTTATATTGCACTATTAAAATATGGTACAATACAAAAGCAAAAATACCAATACATTTTTTCCAAAATTAAAAGTTTCAACATTATTTTATTATACTTTCCTAATTAAATCACATTTTGATAAGTATTCTTGGGGAATGTTGGGCATGCATATTTTTATTTCTGATTTTTAGATATGGCTATTGTTAGCAGAAATCACTGAAGGCATGGAAGATTTGAAAAGGAGTCCAATTAATAGAATAATAATATTGTCTTCAGTAAGAGTAGAAGCAATTATAAGTTGTCATTTATAACACAACACACACTTCATCATCTTTATTATGTGTACAACTGATACAGTAAACTACACATAAAGTGTACAATTGGATAAATTTTAGAATATGCACACACCTATGAAACATCACCATAAACAAGATAGTGATTACATTTTTCTCCCAACAATTTTCTCCTGTCTCTTGTTAATTAAATAAAAACAATATATATATATATACCTTATGACGTTGTTCATATAACACTCTGGAAAAACAAAAAATAAATGTGTTGTAGTATAGAGCAGATAATTGTTCATTCATTTTTCTATTTGCTAAAGTGTATTTTTACTACATATCTACTATCATCCAGAAGATGTTTTAAGGGCTAAGCAGGCAATAGTGAGGAACATACAAATTTTCTACATTTATGAAGATCACAGTCTCATAGGACTAAACTAGATTATGTGTGAAGGAACAAACCAATCTGTTTACTAAAAAAATGAAAACACAAAAACTGAAGAATCAAGAAAATATCAAAAGTTAGAAGAATAAATGCCAAAAGAAGGAAGGCAAACCTAGCAAGAGAGAGCAGACTAGCAGGCAGTAATAGTGAGCCAAAGGGTGAAAGAAAGTACTAGTTCCCCTGGCCGATAGCTCAGCTGTTTGAGAGCCCGCCCATATGCTAAGGTTGAGGGTTGGATCCCTGAGGTCAGGGCACATACAAGAATCAACAAATGAATGTACAAGTAAGTACAACAACATCTCTCTCTCTCTCTCTCTCTCTCTCTCTCTCTCTCTCTCTCTCTCTCTCTCTCTTTCCTCTCTCTCTCTCCTCTTCTCTCCTCTCCTCTCCCCTCCCCTCCTCTCCTCTCCTCTCCTCTCCTTTCTTTTCACTGTCTAAAAAAATTGATTAATAAAAATAAAACTATAATAATAACAAAAAAACTGTAGTTCACAAAACATTAACATTAATGCATTTCTAGCCTCACATCTCTAAGTTTATATATTTTGTTTAAAGAAGAACTAATCCTAGTGTTGTTTGCCTTCAGTATTTCCCCAAATTTGCAGATACAGTGAATCAATTGGAGTGTTTATTAACAACACGGAATCCTTGGCCCCAGTCTGACCTTCTGAGTTAGTATTTCCTGTAGAATCCAATTGATCTGTTTTTTTTGTTTGTTTAATTGATTTTAAGGAAAAATAGGCCCAGACTTACCTAGATAGCAAGAAGGACCTAAATATGATAAATTGTGCATGGAGAGATAAATAATGGCTTTCATCTGGAAGATATTGACAACTTACTTGGCCAATTGGCATCAAATATGCATTTATTTTTAAAACTTGTGTGTAAATAATACATTATTCATGTGGAGGGATTTCTGCAGGAAAATAAAAGGAGTGCTTTCTGAGTACGATTTTACACATTTACGGATTTTAATAGATCAAAAGGGTTTTAATAGTGTCTTAGATTTCACAAAGCTTTAATATTCAAAATGTAGGTAGAGATGTCAAATTAATTATGACATAGTATTTGTGTGTTTTCAATACAAATAACCAATACTTAATTCTATCTCTAATCTATTTTTTTTTTTGTCAACATGAATGGCACTGAGTACGGGACTGATGAGTGGTATTTTCTTATTCTATTGAACAGTTAAGTTTCATGCTTTCATCAGGTTCACTCTATTTTAAGAAAAATAAAGCAG
This sequence comes from Lasiurus borealis, assembly GCA_004026805.1. Lineage (NCBI taxonomy): Eukaryota > Metazoa > Chordata > Mammalia > Chiroptera > Vespertilionidae > Lasiurus > Lasiurus borealis. The sequence continues at coordinate 21,226 of PVJN01012533.1, forward strand.
GCATTATTCTAGTTCAATACTTTTGGCTCATTAGCAATTTTATAGTAAGCAAGGAAGTTTACCTATAATTATTAATACAGAGTTGTAAAATTCACTGGATGTAGGAAATAAGAAAATGTTATCTGTATGGGTACTTTGCCTTTTTATCTTTTCCAGCATTTAGAAGAGTGCCAAGTTCAGAGAAGAGACAAAAACATTTGATTGATGTACATTAGAGGATTAAGGAGTTATGGAGAATCCATTATAGAAGTCTTCCTAAACAATTGTCTAGTATTTTCCAGTGATGTTTAAAAAGCATCTATGTGGCACCCAGCCTATACCTATATGCACAGAATCATATTTCAACCTTAAAAAATATGATGTTTGTGTAATTGTTCCTATTCTAAAGATAAAAAGTACATTCACAGAGGTTAAATAGCTTAAACAGTGTCAAACACAGCTAGAAACTGGCTGGCTGCCAAAGGATTAGAAGCCAATTCTGTCTGACTTCAGAGCTGTCTGACACTCGTTCCATCTGGGGACACCGCTTTAAACTCGGTTTCCGTATTTGAAAAGTGAGGAAGATATTCAGTTTTTTACATCATGGATGACAGGGTTTTGTGTATCATTGCCACTGAGATGTTAGATATTTCTACAATATCATATTAATATCAATAAGCCAGAGTTAAGCTGAACAATTATTTAATCTTTAGACATACCTACTAGAAATGAAGTAAATCGATAGTGGGAGCTACTGATGAAGAGGGAGGTTATAGATAAGTAGGGTAAAGAGGCTAGAAAGATCTGTTTGGTAACTGATGACATCAGTATATACTTATATTTAGCTTAACATACATATGCATATACATATATATGTATATATATATGTATATATATATATATATAGTTATATAAAGGAATGTTTATAGATATACACAGGTTAATATAGATGCACTTATTCCCTAGCTATGTCAGCTAAGAGACTAAAAGCAATGACACTCAGAAGCAAGGAGCACACCTTTCTTCCAGGCCTTGGTTTATAACAGCATGGTCCAATGAAAGAAACCAAGGGCATTAGGAAAAATGACTGCCTTAAGACTGGGCCAATAAATCAGCAAGCTGAGCCTAGAATAGCTGGCCTTATAGTGCCAGGAAGTAAGAAAGTGATACCTGAAACAAACAGGCACAGAAATTCACAATGACGGGGGTATATCAAAGAGACATAAGAACTGAGAGAGTCATCAATGGCCAGGTTTAATAATTTGAGTAACCAAGTAAATTACTAGGTTAGAAACCCAAAGTATAAAAATATTTGCATATCCATACTGATATGGATAAATGAATACAAAGTAAATAAATAAGAGAAAATAGATAAATCACGTGTGCAGAAGAATTCCAAATAATTTATACAGACAACCTCAAGGAAGTAGGGCATAACCTTGTTCCTTAAGCATGGCTACAGAATGACTTCATTCCATAGAACAAAGTATAGAAAACAGGAAATAAGAATAACTTAGAGTGGAGGAAAACAGATGGGTGCCATCTTAGATGACCAAGGTCAACATACCAGTGATAAGTTACGTTGATAGTATGCTTGCTAGATATGATGTAATGAAAATAGCACTTTACCTGTATAGTTTTCTCCCCCAAAACTTATAACCCAGTCAAATCATGAAAAAAAACATCCAATCCATCTGATAGTGGATAGTCTACAAAGTACCTGACCAGTATGCCTCAGAACCGTCAAAGTCATCAGATCAAGCAAAATTTCATAAACTATTATAGCTAAAAGAATGACTAAATGTAATATGGTATGATGTATGGGATCTTGGGACACAAAAAGGATAGTAAGTAAAACTAAGGAAACCTAAATAAAGTACAGACCGAGGTGAACAATAACATATCAATATTGATTCATTAATAGTGACAGATGTACTGCACAATTGTAAGATGCTCCTAGTTAGTGGACACTAGGTGTGGGTTATATCTGAACTGTCTGTACTGTCTTGTAATCTTTCTATAAATATAAAACTATTTTAAATTTTATTTTAAACAAATTCAAAGAGATGCAATAATGAGTCTACAGTGGGAACTGTTACTAGCCTAAAGGATCGTTATTTTGCTTATTGCACTGATCCTCAAAGGTCAGCTCCATATAAAAGCTACTATAAAATCAAGAAGCAACTTAAAATTTTTCCACATATCCAAAAGGTGAAATTCAGATGTTATGCAAAGTAAGATGTTTTATTCACACCTTGATTTCTTTAATATTTTCTTCTTACACTAGGAAAGTAATAGTTTTATTTATAAGCAGAAATGTCCTAAGTCATCCTTCTCATTTTGTTTCAGGCTTACTTAATAAAAGCTTAAATGGGTAAAGAATGAGCAAAGGGTATCTGTGAGGAAGACAAATGAGATATATTAAACCTGCCCTTGATGCTGACAAATGCGGCTGCAATTATTTTAATGTGCACAGTACTTGTAAAGTACTCTACAGTAGTGGGTGAATGCTGCCATTCACAATTTGTGCATCATCATTATGTCCCCAGGAGCTGTCAGTGTCCCCACTTTGATCAGCTTTTACCAAAATGATGCAGAGATGATCTTGCCAGAGAGGATATTATTCCTAAACTACTCTGAGTGGTCTCCTTCCCTGATTCTGAACCATTTTTTAAAGGGCACTCTGTATTTAACCTCTGAGAAAACCAACTTTGGCAAACAATGACATTATTCAATCAAGCAGTCTTTGAAAGCTACACAATTTTTGTTTTTCAATGATGTAAGTAAGTAACAAAATATTCCACTTTGGCCTGGTTAAGTGTACATTGATACTTATTTATAGCTTTACTCTGAATCATCTGGTTATTTTATTAAAGAATTAAGTTTTAAAATCAAGCAAAAATCTCCAATTAATAAGATCCTAATCTGTGCATCTAAGATGAGACAAAAATCAGTTTTGAATGATACATGATGATATATGTATTTCCCATTTAGTCATTCATGCATGCATATATTCAACAAATATTTATTAAATCTCTATATGCAAAATAATTTTCTGGTGCTAGAAATAGAACAGCAAATGAAGCCAAATTAATCCTTCCTTCACAGAGCATACACGTTAAATGTAATTTATGAATAGGAAGGTGACAGCACCATCAATTATTGGGTAAAAACTGACAGTTACTGATAAGAAATACATCAGTCAAAAGGAGAATATTTGCAAAGTAGTAAAGTGAATGAAGAATTTTCAAGACCATCTTTGTATATTTAGTAATATAGTGCAATAAGTGTATAGGGCTAATGGGAAAGTCAGTTTAATTCATGATTCAAGATAACTCATAAAGCTATTCACTACTGATCAAAGTACATTAAAAAACTCTGCTGTCTTCCATGAGCCTTTGTTACTATTTCTGCTTCAATAAATTTGCTACTTTGCTACAAACATGCTCATGAACTGGGGGCACCTAGCTTACTTTTTCTTGTTTCTTGTCTTCTGGATGCTTTCTCCACCACACAGAATATGGCATGACTTTCCCCCACCAGGAAATCAATAGGGACTTTGAATCTATAGCAAAATGTGGCGGAGAGAACTGCCAATCTATTACAATTTCCATAGAAGGAAATATACAGCAATTTCAAAACTACTTTTAGTTAATTTAGGCTTTAAATGCACACTGTTATTCTTGAAAAAACTGTGGAATTGGGTACATTAAGAAAGATCTGGATTTAAAAAAAACAAAAGTACACATTAAAATACTGAAATCATTATCACCTTATTATCCTATACAGTACTAGAGCCCCAATGCACGCAATTTGTGCAAGGGGCTTGGCCCTCACAGCCCTGGCTGCCTCACAGCCCCACAGACCCACGGTCCTGCAGCCCTGCCCACTGGTCGTTCTGGAAGGTCATTCTGCCCTCAGGTCTAATTAGCATATTAGCTCTTCATTATATAGGTTAATAAAGGGGTGATATGCAAATTGACCCTAATAGCAGAACAACCGGTCACTATGATGCTAACTAACCATAGGGGCCAGTTGTTCAATGCAGGAGTTGACCCCTGGTGGTCAGTGCACTCCCACAAGCTGGGCTAATGGCTATGAGTGCAGCAGCGGTGGTGGTGAGTGTCTCTCCCACCTTCTCATTAGTGTTAAGGATGTCCATCTGCAGATGAGCTGTCAGTCAGACATCCCCTGAGGGCTCTCAGATTGCCTGAAGGATGTCTGACTGCTAGCTTAGGCCCGATCCCGTGGGGAGTGGGCCTAAGCCAGCAGGTAGACATCCCCCAAGGAGTCTTGGACTGCAGAGAAGGTGCAAGCTGGACTGAGGGACCCACCCCCCAGCCCTGAGTGCATGAATTTTTGTGTACCAGGCTTCTAGTGGGTATATGAAACAGTTAACTAATTTTGCTCTCTCACAGATATAGGTCTGTTTACTTTAATTTAATTGAAAGACACACTTCATAGTTGAGTTTCATAGTTGAGTTCCTTGACACATAATTTAAAAATAGGTGTAGTGTGTTTTTTTGTTTGTTTTTTTTTGTATATTACTTTGATTCTGCTTTACCATCAATCATTCCATTTATACTTAGTGGATGCTCCTCTGTCCCAGGCACTGTTCTAAATCTAGAGAGTCAGCAGTGAGGACAATAGATATATTTCTGTCCTCACAAAAATTATATTCTACATGAGAGGATGGAAAAAAAAGAAAATTTCTATTTAAGATATGATATTAGAAGATGTAAGTAAAAGAACTAAGGAGAAAAATGTAACACTGAAGGAGAAGAGGACATGGAGAGAGGTGAGAAGAGATGGAGGTGAGAGTTAGTTACTTGAGTGGTAAAGTTGATAGGCGAGGTCTCAGGAGAGCCCCGGAGGGAAGGGAGAGCTCTGGAGAAGTAGCACTGATTGATGAATGCCAAGTGCTGTGGCCCTTGGGTAGGAGTGTATCTGAACTGCCTCAGAGCAGGAAGCGTGGGCAGTGCTGCTGAAGAACAGTAGCAGGAGGTGGGGTGAGAGTACATGCCTGTGGTGATTCTTATTGGAAAACCTGGATTTGTGCTTTACTCTTGAGATAATATAGAGATATAGATAGATAGATAGATAGATAGATAGATAGATAGATAGATAGATATAGAGATATAGATAGATAGATAGATATACTCATTTTATATAAATGTAAATTTTGAGTATAAAAAATTGAAGTTCAGCAGATGTCTAATATTGTTTATAATGCTCAGTGTTAATAGGCTATGACTCTGGTTCATTATGTCTGCCGTCTTTAACATCTTATATGTACATCATATGTGTGTGCATGTGTATGTGTGTGTGTGTGTATTATATATAATATATATTATATCACAGACATATCATTTATTAGTTGATTATAGTCTTTCCTATGTCTTTTATGAAAGCTAAATGCTACAAAAATAAAGGTAACCTACATCAGAAAAATGTTAGTCACTACCTCTTTATAACATCAAACCCAGTGTCCATACAAGTCTCAACAGACTCATAAAAATGGATGTTGAATCAAATATTCATATGTTTTGGAATTGAAAATATCCAAACATATCTGAAATAGCATACAATTTTTCTTTTTTTCATCAGAAAAGTACTTTTTCTTGTACTTTTTAGTAGACAGTGGCCAATAACCTAAAACACTATAGGTGATTGTGATGTCTCATGAAGTACTTGTGGGAAATGAAAACAAAGGAAAAAATTTGCTTTATTTGCAATTTTTTCCAAGATATAATATATTTTATAACATAATTTTGAATTATGTTACACTATATTTAATACATAAATTTACACTATATTTAATATATAAATTTAATTATGATTATAGAACTCACAGTTTCACAAATAATAAAAGAACCTTAAAGATGCAAAAATGTAGTAATATAGATAATTATTTATCTATTAGTATAATGGCATATATTGTACAGAGGTAATCCATTTAAAAACAAGTATTTCAGGTTAACACAGATATCCTTACTAAGAAAAAGTGAAATCATTCATTTATGTTTCTAAACTTTATAGAAAAAATGCAGACTTTAGTTACTGTGTGACTATAGTTTTATGATAGAAAATTTTCAGAATACTTAGTTGATTTATATTTTTAAAACACTTTACAATCTATAAAAACTTGTATTATATAGAGAAAGAAAAATTGTTTCCAGGTTAAAAGAAAATTTAATTGTTTGGGATTTTTATTATACTGCGTTTCAGGAATACCAATATACATTATACACAGTTGTAATTTCAGGGCTCTGTTAATCATGCTACTCTTCATTTATACTATTTTGCAGCCCCCTCTCCGATCACCAATGTGAAAAAGGGGAAGATTGCAAAGAACAGCATCTCTTTGTCTTGGCAAGAGCCAGATCGCCCCAATGGAATCATCCTGGAGTATGAAATCAAATATTTTGAAAAGGTGGGACTAACCAAATAAAGAATGTCCTTTCTTCTTCTTTCACTTTTTTTTTCATTCTAGAAACAGCAATTATCCAATTTGTAGAAAAGCCTGTTGCAATTTTATGTGTAAATCAATGACAATTGATTCTGCAGTCATGATTATGGAGGCGAGGAGTGCACAGGGAGCACGCTATGTGTGTCCTTCGGCTGCCAACTAGTTTATGCTGCCCGGATACTGCCATATAGTCTCACATCAGCTTAACTAGGTTTCACAGCATTAAGAGATGAAGTCATAGGATATTTTCAAAGTGTCACAAGCACTCCAGTTACTGACTTTCATTACTGACTGAGGTGTACTACAAGAAAAAGCGCTGTGTACAATAACCCTGCATAATACCTGTACTATTAACGAAGTATGAACAGGTAAGATGTGAATGTAATGTATAAAATTTTAAAATCCATAACAAAGTAGCATAAAATCCAAAAACTGTACACAGTATTTATTTTTAAATTTGGGGCCCAAAATTGGAAATGTGTGCCTCACATTCCCTATACTTTCTTGACTTCTTCTTCCCTTAGCTGACTCTTGAGTCCATGCTTATTTATATGTTTGCCATAATAGTTTTTGAGGTCTGAAGGCAATAATCACCTTACTTCTCTTTTTCTGGATCCACAACCAACTGAGCTACTGATAAAGGAATTGGACAAATGGAAATTAAAGATGGGCCTATAATTCCTAAAGCTGGACTGGAGCATTTGGCTTAGATATACAGCCATCATGAGTCTTTCAATTCCCAGACCCATTTAACTGTGATTTTTGTGGTCTGCATTTGAGTGACATAAGCCCCTAGAACAACTGGATGCTAACAGAGGAAATGAAGATATAGGAGTTCCCAATCAGCCTCGTCATTAGTGGGTAGGAGAAACTGACCCAGAAATGTGTGTCCTATGGAAGTAGAAGGGAGGGTGACTGTGGGTTATAAGGCAGAGAAGCAGATCCCAAGAGGGAAGGGTAGGGCTCAACTACACTCACTGACTCAATTGCTTCTCCCAGACTCACAGAGACATCACTCTTACCCTCTTAAGGAAGAGTGAAGCCGAAACCGGTTTGGCTCAGTGGATAGAGTGTCGGCCTGTGGACTGAAAGGTCCCAGATTCTATTCTGGTCAAGGGCATGTATCCTGGTTGGGGGCACATCCCCAATAGGGGGCGTTCAGGAGGTGGCTGATCGATGTCTCTCTCTCTCATCGATGTTTCTAACTCTCTCTCTTTTTCTCTCGGTAAAAAAATAATTATATATATATTTAAAAGGAAGAGTGAAGAGGGTCAGAAGTAGTACAAAAACTTATTTTGCAATACCTAAGAAATTGCCCAAACTATACATGGGAAGAGAGTGGTGGAATAAATTATTAGTCTTACACTAATTCAAAAATATAATGAAAAATGCTGATTACTTATTAATAAAATATTTTAAAATCCAACATTATATGTGTGTGTATGAGTATAAGTAAACACACTCAAATAATTTAATGCAATAAAATATATATTTTATTTTTTTCTTTCATTTATTGATTTGACGATTACTTGTGTAAAAGTACAACAAGGTACAAAATAGTAGAATGTGTGGGGAGATTAAGAGCAGGGCTAGCTATATATTCTTTCTAGGTCTTGTCTGTCTGTAAATTGTTCATATACTAATTTTATAAATAGATGAGTAAACAGAAATTATTTCTTTTGAAATTGTTTTCCTAGGAATGACTTGATGTAAATTATTGACTTAATGTAAACTATTTGATCATTAGGAAACATAAATGAAGACACTTATATTTCACAAAAAATATTTTATCAAATACATTATTCACCAACAATGCTCTAATCAAAACCAATATTGAGATATGGTTTGTAAATTTTATTTTAAAAAACAAATAAATTAATTAAAGTGCTATATTAATTATCCCTAACTGACCCGTTTCTCCAAACTGAAGTCTAAATTCAACAGGTCTACAATTGAAATACATTCTACATCCAAATATAATTTGTTAAAGTTTGCCTTTCTTACTCAATTGTTTATAAACATTTTTTACTGAATACTCATGTAAAGTTAGGTAACTAAAGCTATCTGTGTGTGTGTGTGTGTGTGTGTGTGTCTGCACACGTGCGCACACGCACAGGGAGACTAAATGTTCTACAAGTAATATATTTTTTTAAATATATTTTTATTGAGTTCAGAAAGGAAGGGAGAGGGAGAGATAGAAACATCAATGATGAGAGAAAATCATTAATTGGCTGACTCCTTCATGAGCCCGCAACCTGGGCATGTGCCCTAGACCAGAATTGAACCTGAGACCCTTCAGTCCCCAGGCTGACACTCAATCCGCTGAGCCAAACTGGCTAGAGCAAGTACTTCTTTTCTAGCAGTGTGTTTCTTCCCTGAAGCAACTAGCTGGACCAATATCTGTTTTTTTCTTTTTGTCTTCAGAGAAATTATATTATTTTTCACATTTATGAATAAACTGATTTTTTTATGATTACTTCCCAGCATCTGTGTGAGTGCCATATATACAAAGGTGAGAAAAAGTAGGATTATAGTTGTCTATATGGAAAATAATACAATAATCTATGTATATAAAAGCCTAAGCAACCATTGCTACTGAATGGATGACGAAATAGACTGCTTGGGGAGACTAGGCCAACAAGGGGGTTCACAAGAGATGAACAAATGACTGAACAGCAGACTGTGGGGCGGGGTGAGGGGGGGCGCAGTGGAGTGACCAAGCCAAGAGAGGAGTCAGTAAGGGGCAATTTGGCCCAGGAGGGGTCAGTTAGGGGTGACCAGGCTACTGGGGAGGGGACAATTGGGGGCAACCAGGCTGGCAGGGGGCAGTGAGGGGTGACCAGGCTGGCAGGTGAGCAGTTGGGGATGACTAGGCTGACAGGGGTCAGTTGGGGATGAACATGCTGGTAGGGGGACTATTGGGGGTGACTAGGCCAGCACGGGGGCAGTTAGGAGTGATCAGGCAGGCAGGCGGGTGAGTAGTTAGGAGCCAGTGGTCTCAAATTGTGGGAGGGATGTCTAACTGCTGGTTTAGGCCTTATCCTCAGGATTGGACCTAAACCAGCAGTCAGATGTCCCCCAAGGGGTTCCTGGATTGGAGAAGGTGAAGGTTGGGCTGAGGGGACAATCTCCCCCCCCCCCATGTGCATGAATTTTGTGTACCGAGCCTCTACTTTGTAAATAATAACACAAGGATAACTCTGTGTTTCATACACTCACAACTGTGAACCTACTTTTGCCTCTCCTGTGTAATATAAAAGCAATGACTTATCTCTTTTTAAAATTTGCAGGCTTCTACTAGTTACTCAACAAGTGGTAGAGCAGAGTTCTTTTCTACTAATATTTCTTCTAATGATTGCATTCATGTGATGGAATTTTATTTGTAGTTTAGTTTTTTAAAAAAATCATTTCTTTCAGTAAGATTTGGTTTCATCTTTAATATTTAATATATAATTCTTTATTAACACAGTTTATTACCTATACAACTCAAAGAAAGAAGAATGAGTTATATACATTCCCCAATAAATAAATAATAAGTTGCCTACCTACATGAAATAAAAATCAACAAAATATTTTATATAATACATTACTTGGGGAAGTTATTAACTAGTTTGGCCAATATTTTTTTTTTATAATGAAGGTATTAAATCCCAGACCTTTTTGCCAAGCTAAATTGTTGGGAATAGCAATAAAAAAAAAAAACGTGTAAAGATTTGTTTTGATTTTGCTTTACAGTTTCAGAAGAAGTGGGAAAAAAAAGGAAAATGAGCTTTTTTACCGTGTATTAAGACAGGGGTCCTGACAGGTTTCCAGAGTCCATTTGGAACCTTCAGAATGCCACCACTACTTTCCTGGTTGGGGCTTGGCCAGACACAGGTGGCAGAGCTTTCCAGGGCTCACGCACTTGCCAGCTGGCACTTCTGCCTGCAATCGCCCTGCTCTAATAGAGGTCACTGGGCCTCTCTGCTCCTGCCTGGTGATGGGCCCATTGCCATCTCTTAATTAAAGGCAGGGGCTAAGGGAAGCTGCCCCTGGGCAGGGTGTTAGCCAGCTGGCTCCTTCTGTCCGGGCCCTCCCCTCCCTGCTTGTGAACTGTTTGCTAAGCAGCTGGGGAAATGTAGCTCATTTGCTCAGTGGGGGAGGGGGCAGGAAGGCAGCAAAAGCCACTGCCTGAATGAAGGACTTTGCAGCCTGCTGTCATGTGGTCGTGGGTGTTAAAGGTGTGTGCAGAGGATTTGAGACAGTGATCGAAAGGAGTGGAGCAGAGGTAAATTTTGGAAGGTAATTCAACAAGTGTGTTTACGGGCTTTGATTCCTTAGAAATATGCTTTGCAAGTCCCTTCACTAAGATAGTATTCAACTACGCATAGAGACAATGTGCAATTAGACCTATGAGAAGGAACCACTAAGACATACATAATATTAACAGATAAATCAGAATGTTGCGTAATTTTATGCAACTGATATTAGATACTGTATTATTTCAAGGAGGAAATTCCCAATTTCCTTGCAATGTTTTTTTTTTCCTTCTTTTTTTCTGGCAAAATGTACTCCTTGTGACTTCAAAAGTTAGGAGTTCCAACCATGTAAACTTGCCTTTTTTTCTTTTCCTTAGAAGAATTTATCATCATTCTATAGAGTTAAATCAAATTTACCTACAAGATATAATGTTATAGAAGTTGTGCTAGTTGCTATTTGTATTATTTCCATCTCTCTCTCTCTATGCTCACAATGCTCTTAATAAATAATTTCATCCCATTTTAAATATCAAATAATAATAAACAGAACCACTTTAAAACAGCATTTGAACCGGAGGAACTGCCTTGCATATTTTATGCATCAAACTTTAAAAATGTTCAAATATTTCTAAATGACCTTTGGCCTGGGCCTAAAGCAACATTTAATCTCAAATAACTTGTAAAAATAACAGTTGAAATCAGATATTATGACTATCTGATGACCACTGAACTAATTTTTTTTTTTAAGTTTTAGAATTGACATCACTGTGTTAGCTTATCTATCTCAATAGAAATGCCTTCCATGTACATACTCATTCCCCCTTGTTTTTCATAGATATCCTCTGCCTTGTCTTCTAATCAGAACACTGCTTTGGCTTCTGCATGAATGAGTGCTTTGCTGAATTGCTATCCTTTGATCTCAAATAAAGGCTTGTTGCTTCTCACTTTGAAAGGATTTTTATTTTTAGGTTAACATATCAAAGAAAAAACAGAGGTTGAGTTCTATACTCACATTTATATACACATACTTGAAATACATGGCTGAATTTCGAACACTGATATTCTGTGCACTTTTCTTTAAAAAAAACTCTTCTTATTTTACACTATAAGTGTTAATATTTTAGGTAACAATCATAAGCTAAATCAAATATATCAGAATACCAACTGTAGTTTTCTCTAGATTGTTCTTCACCAACTTAAATTCTCTTTAAAATAATTGCAAATAATGGCAAACAGATATTATATCATTTCTTACTGAAAATTACTGTTTCATTCACAAACGGGAAGTATAATAGCACTGAGAAAGTCTTGCATATTCAATCACAATCTTGAGCATACTTAGAACATCAGTAAACACAATAGTTTATAGAAGCTATTTACCTCTTTTAAAAGATAGTCTGTTTTTTCATGCTGTATTCTTAGCATTCAGAAGGGGCATTTGGGTAGATGAGAGAAGATCAGTAAAAGTTTGAGTGAAGAAAATTGCTGACATTATTAGTCAAATTATATAGGATTTAATTATCTACTTTAAATTCTTTGCAAGACTCTAATTTTTTTTCTGAACACTTTAAAGATTAGGCACTTAAATTAATCTATGTATTAAAAAAATGAAGATCAATTATTTGCATTGAGTGAATCAGAAAACCTATTTGATTAGAAATGATTTGGAGAGAAGTTTGGATATATAGTATTTAACCCTAAGATAAATTTACATGTTGGATCATATTAAATAAGGAATAATAAAACTGCTATGAAAGAAGAAGGCCTATATGGTTGTATATTTTAGATTTTATTGGTGATAGCATAGAACATGGATAGAAATTGACTTATATGTCAAATTATTTAAAACTTTAAAATAATAATTATGATAATAAAAACACATATTTTAGAGTTTAGTGTTTACACACACATTACCTATTTCATTCTAACAACATCTCTTGGAGGATATCCAGGCACCAATTCTCTATCCAATTTTAACAGTGAATGAAACTAAAGATAAAAATAAGGATGGACTTGCTGTATTTTAGCAGGTAATTTCAGTGTTCTCAGGAAAGTAATGTTCGTCTGTGCTGCTATTGATTGTAAACTTCATGGAAGAAGGACTGTGGTTTGCATTTGTTTTGGATTTTAATACACTATGAAGATTAAATAATAATCATTTTCCCTATTAGAGTGCTGGAGAAGTGAATGTTATGTTTTTGTTTTTCTCTTAGGAGAAAAATCATTTACATGTTAGTCCCATTAAATGTTTCTTAAAATTTATACATGTTTCTATTTGTAAAGACCAAATTTCCTGGAATATTTTGGAAATGAATTCACAATAAATAAAATAAAAGAGAAAGTTTAAAATAGGGACTTTGTGTTTTAAATCTTTATAGGTCTAAGATTTTATATTCAGCATAGTAACTTCAGCAATGTGAGGGGTTACAGGTGTAAGTCTAGACTTTTGTTAACAATCAAAATTAGAACAATTCCTCTTTGTTTCAGTTTCCAAATTATCTCTCCAATGATTGTTTTAACTGTCCCCATTTACTACACACCCAAACAAATAATAAAAAAAAAATTAAAAAGTTGTAAGGGAAAGTGAAAAAAATAGAAAGTTTAAAAATTTAAACTATATTTTTGCTTTTATATATTTTAAATATTCTTCATTTTTACTCAGCAATTTAAAATGAAAGTTCTCCAATAAAGCAGTCATTGCCTTTCCCAAGTCTTATATATAATTAGAAATCAAATTCACTAAAGATATAAAGCATAAGTCTTACGGGATAGTATCTGAGACACTGTCACCTACTTCTATGAACAGACACTATGTTAGATGTGCTCCAATAAAACATTCTGAGAAAAAACAAGCACACAAATAACAATACTAAAATAGGCTGTAAAATCACTTACCTCCTGTAAGTTGTATTTTAAAAGTATTCAAGTTTATTTTTGCCAAAGGCAGATATGGTGACATGTCACCTACCATCATTGAGTTCTAGGTAGCACCATAACTAGCACACCTACTACGTGTAGGTATTTTGTTTTTTGTTTGTTTGTTTGTTTTTTTCTATAACATTATATCTATACTAACAGCAAATTAGTTTCTGATTTGTCTTCTTATCTATGATTCTAAGCTTTGCTGTCATGAGTAATTCATGTGTTGACTTTTTTACTGAATGTACATGTGTCATCATGCTAGGACCAAGAGACCAGCTACACGATCATCAAATCGAAAGAGACGACCATGACTGCAGAGGGCTTGAAACCGGCTTCCGTGTATGTCTTCCAAATCCGAGCACGCACCGCAGCAGGCTATGGGGTCTTCAGTCGAAGATTTGAGTTTGAGACCATCCCAGTGTGTAAGTCATTTTAATTACTGTCAACCCATGTCTCCGTAACGGTTACCAGGAAAGAGTCAGAGGATCAATACTCTCCCTGGGCAGGCTGTCGGCCTCCCGCTCCTTCCCTGTCTCCCGGGCCTGGCCCTTTCTGGGGGGAAGCCCCTGGATGCTGTGACTGCAGGTTAGCGGGTTAACACCTCGGTCCTCTCTCCTCCGCGTCCAGTTAATTCCACGGGGAGCTGAAACGCGAGGGGATCCCTGAGAAATGTCTAAGCCTCGCTTTGAAAGGCTTCCTTCCCACTGCTCCCATACTCTATTGAATTATTGCCGTTACTCTTTAGTTGGTTTATCGAACAGCGCTACCGGGCTTAAGTCTTTCTATGAAAACTCCACAGGGAGCTTTCCTGAGTATTGATTTTGGCAAGAAAATGGTGGTCTTAGGAACCAGTCTGATGGTTTAAAAAAAAAAAAAAATCAAAATCTCTGCTAGGATCGCTGAGCAGAGGGGCCTGTAACTGGAAACCCTTTCCTATGCCAGACTCCCACCCATAAAATAGCACATAACTTTCTCCTCTTTAATGTCAAACAAGATATTTAGATGGCTTACTTGTCTTTAAGTACGTGTTAAAACCAGACTAGAAGAAGACTTGTTTATAATACGTGCCATTATACACATTTTAAAAAGCCAGGCTTTGTAAGAATTAGTGATTTTAAAAATAGAGAAAATAAAATACGTTTTTTTCTCCTTTGGAAAACCAACAAAATAAGAGCTTACTTCTGAGATTTATTTTGCAATGATTAGAAACATAATTATATTAAGGTTTCAATAAAACTATGAAATGCAGATCTTTTAAAATATAGATACTTGTTTAAATCATGTTTAACTAAATTACCTAAACAATAAGTTTTATTATATATAAAGTAGCTTTTTTTTAAAAAAAGTATTAGTTAATTTTATATAGGTTAGGATACCATGGGAAAAATGATAAATTATATTTCCTATGCAAAGAAAGTTCT
This sequence comes from Lasiurus borealis, assembly GCA_004026805.1. Lineage (NCBI taxonomy): Eukaryota > Metazoa > Chordata > Mammalia > Chiroptera > Vespertilionidae > Lasiurus > Lasiurus borealis. Next base: position 36,255 of record PVJN01012533.1, read on the forward strand.
ATGTCTGAAGCTTAATTGAAGCTAATGAAACTTGAAAATCTAATGCTATACATCAAAATTACTTAAATAAAGAATAAATTAGTCACAAAAATCCTTATAATATTGGCAATATTTTGATTATTCAATCTCACACCTTAAATCCTAAACTGGATTTATGACAAAAGTCTTCTTATAAAAGCTGGCCTTATTTCTGGTTTGGTATCATTAGTACCGCATAATGCTTATGTGGTTTACCAACTCTGGGAATAGTATCAACAACCAGGACCTCACAATATTCTTGAATGCATTGATAACAATGCAAATAAAAGATCCAGTTTTTAAAAACTACAAAATTTTACTTTGTTATAGTATGTTGGTGTATTTAGCAACTTTTTTCCCCAGACCTTTTAATATATTTTCCTTACTTTTTAAAATACATATTTTTATTTTTATTGATTTCAGAGAGGCAGGAGAAGGAGAGAGAGATAGAAACATCAATGATGAGACTCATTGATTGGCTGCTTCCTGCAAACCTCTACTAGGGATCGAGCCCACAACCTGGGCATGTGCCTTTGACAAGAATTGAACCCGGGACCCTTCAGTTGACAGGCCAACACTCTATCCATTGAGCCAAACCAACTAAGGCCTTAACTTTTATTTATTTATTTTTTAATTAAAGAGTAAATTCTGGTTATGCCAATATTCCTCAATCTGAGAAATGAGAGACCTAATATGAGGTCATTTTCCATATACTTTTAAAAATACTCACATAAGCCTGTCTACATTTTGTCATTTTCTACATAATTTCTAGAGGAAAAAATGTCAAATAGTTATTACAACAAAAGTTGATTGTAGTGTTATTAATAGATACTAAAAAATATTTCATAGCCATTCTGACTCTTAGCTATTAATGTGAAATTTAATTTTTACTTGAATATAGGTACATATATTTGAATACATTTTTTAAAAGATTTTTTTCTTTGTACAATGTACCTATTGCATATCATCGCCCTTTGAACTTTATGTAGATTCTTTTCTGGATATAATCAATAAGGATGTATTGAACACCTATCACAGATAAGTCTTAATTCGGCTCTGGAGAAATCATCAAAAGTAACACCTGGAAACTTTTTCTTTTTTTAATATATTTTATTGATTTTTTACAGAGAGGAAGAGAGAGGGATAGAGAGTTAGAAACATCAGTGAGAGAGAGACATTGATCAGCCCCCTCCTGCATGCCCCCTATTGGGGATGTGCCCGCATCCAAAAGACATGCCCTTGATTGGAATCGAACATGGGACCTTTCAGTCTGCAGATCAATGCTCTATCCACTGAGCCAAACCAGTCTCAGCTACCTGGAAACTTTTCTCAAGAGGATAAGAATGCAGTCTATTTACTTCTGAAGGATGGAATATTTGTTACAAAACCATTTTAGAATATTAATTTTGTTCATTATTTATTTTATTTTATTTTATTCTACACATCAAAAGATTTTTACTGGGGGCACTGCAAGTAACTCAACTTTAAGGAACAATCAATCACTCTTTTCATGAGGTTTGTAGTCAGATAGAGAGTTAAAAAAGAAAAATGGTGATAACTAAACCCTTCCGGAGGTCGGAATCCAAGATGGCGGCATAGGTAGACACTTACACTGCTGCCTCGCACAACAATTTCAAAACTACAACTAAAAGACAGAATGGACATCATCCAGAACCACAGGAAAGCTGGCTGAGTGGAAATTCTACAACTAGAAGGAAAGAGAGGGGCTCACAGAGACCCAGAGGAGGTGCAAAAAGCTGAGGTACAGAGACGCGCACGCTGAGAGAGTGGGTGCCCGAGTACCTGGCTGGCTTTCTCTGGCGGGAGGAAAATGGAGACTCCCAACAGCATTGAATCCCTTATCCTATGACACCAAACCCCAGGTCCAGCTGAAACTCATACAGGGGGAGTTTGCACTGTGAAGGGGGAGAAGTGCACAGAAATTTAGGGGAGTCGCAAAAAATCAGAAGCCTGGTGATGGGCACGGAACTGTGCACAGAGGACGAACTGCTGATTGTGCCATTGGCTTTCACGAGTGGGCGGGAGATAGACCTCCCCACTGCACCACTTCTAGCTCCACTAGACCCCAGTTTCAGGCAAAACTCTGGGGGCCCAGACTCATATGGTCCCGGAGCACAGGAAAGCGGGAGGGGCAGCAGTCTAGAGGCACTACAAGAGAGCGTGCAGGCACAGGGAACGCTCCAGCGATTACCCAGTCATGTGAGACTCAGGAACTGTAGAGGGTGGAGCCGACTAGAAGGCAAGGCGGTCCTTTAAGCCCTGAGACTACACCCATCCCAAGCCTCTCAACAGAGAGGCTTTTGCAGTTTTGCAAGTCTGGTATCATAGGGCTGAATCCAACACAGAAGTTCTCCTGGTATAGTGAACATGCTGAGACAAGGGAAGAGATCAAAAAAAAAAAAAAAAAAAAAAAAAGAAAAGAAATGGAGGAAAACAAATGACTGGATATAGAGTTCAAAACCAAGCTTATAAAGTTTTTTAAGAACATCCTAGAAAAGTTGGATAAAGTTAGCGAGACCCAAGAGGAAATGAAAAAGAACCAACTGGAGATAAAAAAGAACCAATTAGAGATGGAAAAAGCCCAACTAGAAATTAAACATACACTGACTGACATAAAAAATATTATATAGAGATCTAACAGCAGACTAGAAGAAGGCAAGAATCAAGTCAAAAATTTGAAATATAAAAAATCAGAAAACCCTCAACTGGAAAATCAAGAAGAAAAAAAGAATCCAAAAATGTGACGATAATGTAAGGAGCCTCTGGGACAGCTTCAAGCGTACCAAAATCAGAATTGTGGGGGTGCCAGAGGAAGAGAGAGAACAAGATACTGAAAACCTACTTAAGAAATAATGACTGAAAACTTCCCATATCTGGTAAAAGAAATAGACTTACAAGTCCAGGAAGCACACAGAACCCCATATGAAAGGAATCCAAAGAGGACTACACCAAGACACATCATAATTAAAATACCAAGAGCAAAAGACAGAGAGAGAATATTAAAAACAGCAAGAGAAAAACAGTTCATTACCTACAAGGGAGCACCCATACGACTGTCAGCTGATTTCTCAAAAGAAAGGATGTAGGCCAGACGGGAGTGGCAAGAAATATTCAACGTGATGAACAGCAAGAACCTACAACCAAGAATAATCTATCCAGCAAAGCTATCATTCAGAATTGAAGGGCAGATGAAGAGCTTCACAGATAAGAAAAAGCTAAAGGAGTTCATCAACTCCAACATTATATGAAATGCTGAAAGGTACTCTTTTAGAAGAGGAAGAAGAAAAAGGTAAAAGATAAAAGATTATGAACAACAAATACGTATTTATCAACAAGTGAATCTAAAAATTAAGGCAATTAAAAATTTGATCAACAGAATAAACTGGTCAATATAATAGAATCAGGAGCACAGAAAGGGAGTGGACTGATAATTTTCAGGGGGAAAGGGGTGAGCAGTATACAGGGAGAGTCTGGACAAAAATTATACACCTATGGATGAGGTCAACAGGAGGGAGGTAAGGGTAGAGGGAAGGATGGGACTGAGTGGAGAAGAGCTATGGAGGGGAAAAAGAGAAACAAATGTAATATCTGAATAATAAATATTTAATTAAAAAAATAAATAAAACATAAAATAAAATAACCCTTCTCTTTTAGACCTTCTGTAACATTTCCGTTATATGCCAATCATTTGACAATTATTTGTGCAGTACTTTGTGCAATCACTTGAATTATTTATTGGGCAACTATTTATTTAATATCATAATATATCATATACATATATTCTTTTTATGAGTCTGAAAAATACTAGAATGTAAGAATTATGTTAAATGTATTTTCATGTTTTCTAATACCATCATGAACAATTTTATTTTGATGGGTGACAAGAATACTGGCTTTCATGAATCACCATTATTAAGGAAAGTCTAGCTTATTGAGGTATGTTAGGAAGGACAATTATCTGAAAATAATTGCTTTGTACATATTCTTTAAAAAATGAATTTTGTAATTAGTTACTCAACTTAGAATAATGAGAATAATGATGCATAGTAACAATACATTGACACATCATATGGGTTTTCTTAATTTTTAAAATTTATTCATTAGGCCTGGTCCCCACCAACTTCCCTTCCCTACAGGCTTGATCACCCCCAACTGTCCTCCCTTGTTGGACATCTTTTGGCACCCATCTTTGACCACATAGGGGTGGCCACTTTTATGTTCGATTGATAGTCAATTTGCATATTACTATTTTATTACATAGGATATGCATGATAGGTATACTATAGACCGTTTTCTAAGAACATCAGTAAAATTTATATTACTTATTTTAGTTATCAGGGCAAAGAAACTTTTCTTGATTACCCTATCTAATAAAAGAGTAATATGCAAATTGATTGTCACTCCAACATACAAGATGGCTACCCCCATGTGATCAAAGATGGCTGCTCCCATGTGGAAACAAGATGGCCAGCAAGGGAGAGCAGTTGGGAGGGACCAGGTTTGCAAGGGAGGGAAGTTGGAGGTGATTGAGCCTGCAGGGAAGGGCAATTAGGTGTGGCCAGGCCAGCAAAGGATGGAAGTTGGGGGCGACGAGGCCTGCATGGAGGGGCATCTGTGGCAGACACAGGCCTGCAAGGGGAGAGCAGTTGGGGGAAACCAGGCCTGCAGAGGAGGGCAGTTAGTGGTGGCCAGGCCTGCAGGGGAGGACAGTTGTGGGGGGGATCAGACCAGCAGGGGAGAGCAGTTAGGAATGATGAGGCTGGCAGAGGAGGGGAGATAGGGGTTACCAGGCTGGCAGGGGAGGACAGTTAGGGGCAATCAGGCTGACAGTGGAGCAATTAGGCATCAATCAGGCTGGCAGGGGAATGGTTAGGGGGTGATCAGGCTGGCAGGCAGAAGTAGTTAGGGGCAATCAGGAAGGCAGACAGGCGAGCAGTTGGGAGCCAGCAGTCCTGGATTGTGAGAGGAATCCCAGATTGGATAGGGTGCAGGCTGGGCTGAGGGATGCACACCCTCATACACAAATTTTGTGCACTGGGCCTCTAGTTGCGATATAACTTTCTAATTATGTCTATATTTCTTTTTAATTGTAATTGTATTGTTAAAATATAAAATGTGTCATCTAAATCCATGTATTTTAAATAAAAAACAATGTAAACAAATCTAATCTTACTGGCGAGTTAAAGTACTAAAAGTCTGCTTTGATTTTGTTTTCAAAAAGTAGTCCTACTTACAAAACATTCTTTCTGATCATATTCTGCTTCAAACCATGATGTCTAAAATTATATCCAGAATAATGATATCACAGTTAACTTCACTGACATCATAATCACATCATTTTGGATGTCAACCTATGTCTATGTGAAAAAGTTCTGTCTAAGGTAACCATACTTTTTTGTTTTTCTAGAGAATAGCCACTTGCAAATTCTAAGCATGTCAGATCCTATGTAGATAAAGTTGTCCTAAATCAAGGGCTAAGTCCCATTTATCATGCAAACCAAAGATTCCTAGATGACTACTGTGCAAACAGTTACACTCATTTTTCTATTATGACAAGGACAAGATCAGTGACTTAGTGATTCTTTCAGATTTCCATTTGGAGAGCAAATATTTTCCCCTAGAGATTTTTTTTTTTAATTACACACTTGTGAGAAGAGATATTAGAGGGAAATCCCAGCCTAGTGTGAGTGAAGTGCTTAAACCATGCATTGATTACCAACCATTAAGCAGCTTTTATTTGAATGCATATGGTGACATTACCCATAAACTTCATTTCCTGTCTTCTATCAGCAGTTGCAGCATCCAGCGATCAAAGCCAGATTCCTATAATTGCTGTGTCTGTAACAGTGGGAGTCATTTTGTTGGCAGTGGTTATGGGCTTCCTCCTCAGTGGAAGGTAAGTGATGAAGCTGAGATTCTCAACTTGTGCATCTGATGTCTGCCTTACCTTGATCTGACCATTTGTCTATTAAGCACATCCCAAAGTTAACCAGCAAGCAACGCATTTATGAGTAGACAACCTCAATGTCAGGTGTATTTTTTAAGCCTTATCTTTTCCCTGTGAGTGCTAAGTTTTAAGCATACAGTTTATCTTTGTCAGGTATGTTTTCTTCACAAGAATAGCATTAACTTATTATTTATTCTGTCATTTATAGAACCATATTTTTGATAGAGTTGTTTTGTTTTTGTTTTTTATCTGACATTTGTTTCCTCTCAGAAGTATTTATGGTTGCCTATTTCAGTTTTAGTATTTGGGATATAGACTGTGTCTGTGCCTAGTAGGTTGAGAGGAATGGGATCAATAATTCAAGTTAGCTAGCATTCTGGCCTAACAGGGTGATGGATACAAAGCAGACATGTTGGCAAACAAGTGTTTTGTGAAATAACCAGCCCTTGTAATGCCTGCTTTTATTTTCAGATTCTGAGTGATTTCAACCTGAATACATCAATCATAGTAAATATGGATTCAAAGTAAATGTTATCAAATGTTTTGTCAATAGAAACAAAATATGTATATCATAAACATGAAGAAAAATAAAATAAGTAGATCCCAAATAAAAACTTTCCTAAAATATATATAAATAATTAAGTAGACAAATATAAACATGATTGTACTCTATTCTACAACAAACAAAACATATTTAAATGTTTACTCTAGGCCATTGTTCAAAGGGATATTTAGTAAAGAGAGCTTCAATTTGAAAATGTTTTGGTGTTAGAATATTATAAAAAACTTTATGAAAGTCTTCATGGAAATACCTAAACCTGCACAAATAGGTGAAATGTACTGTAAGGCCCCCCCAAAAGGTCAGGAAATCAATATTCATATTGATTTTGTTACTGTTCTAGTCCTTTACTTTTGATCTTCAGCACTTCTTCAAGTCATAAATATGCAGAATTAGGCATTTTTCAATACACTATTTTGAAAAGAATTATGGTTATATCCATAAATTGCAGTAGCAACAATTTATTTTCATAAAACTTGTTACTTCCATTGAACACCCTTTCTCTTTTTACCTGAAAATTCTGTTTCTTCTTGTTCTTGTAATTTACCAGTAAGAGTGCTCAGGCTTTTCTGAAGAAAATATGCAGGAATCCATTGCTTACTTTTAATGTTAATATAACAGCAGTACCTTTTTAGAAAATCTCTGGGAAGCTGTTTGTGTTCTGTGATGTCAGCTAGCCCTTTCCAGGAAGAAAGCCGAGGATCTAGTGTCCACTGATCTCTTCTTTCTAAGCCTGGGGAGAATTCTCTACCTTTATTCCAGATTTCTGGAAGATGAGCTAATTCCACCAGTTTTGTCTTATAAACTTTGCTTATATTCTGATCAAATAAGATCACTAAGTTGAGTAAATTGTAATTATTAAGAAAACTACCATGCGATAATGTGTCTTTTTTACCCTCAAAGGGTAGATAACTGGGATACTTTTGCAGAGCTGGTTTGTAATATGATTTAGTTACTTCTGACTGAGATGTGAGTTTTTTTCTTCCATTCCAATAGCTATAGAAGCATTACTTATATCTAGGGAACTGGGATCAGAAGAAGGTATTTTGTTTGTTGGGCCCACACTTAGGAAATTAGTAAAATAGGAAGAATGAATCAAGGTCTACAAGCCAATAAGTGTGTGTGTTTGTGAGTTTATTAAAATATAACAAGTATTTTATTGTAGTATTTGCACTATATTTATTTAATCTAAGTGATGTTAATGTGAATTTATTGATGATATATAGGTATATGGATTCTTCTTATCTGTAAGAACACTTTTTGTTCATATATACATGACTTAAAAGCAATTTGTTTTGTTATATTTATAGCATTACACAAACTATGTGGTAACTGAATATAGCTTAGCATACACATACACAGAAATTCCATATGCACCTGAGTTTCTTGTATAAGATTAACTAAATTTTACTGATTACTCAGGTATACTGGAATCTACATCTACATCTACATCTACATCTACATCTACACCAAACATACAAAATTAAATTTTCATCGTAACCAAGTCTAAGATATAGTAAGATAAAATGTTAGATGCATTGTCTTACAGAAATATATTACTTTTTAAAAATAAAAACCTTATGAATTTATGGATTGTTGACTCATATGAATTTCTTTATTAATTTCAGCTTATGATGTTGAAATTAGGAATTTGCAGTTTAAAGGAAAACAAGTTTACCAAAAACCAATCTGAGATCTATATTTTCTACCAGCAAACTTTTTGAATAAAAGTTTTATTTATTTTGTTGAATGCATATTCTTGAATTTCAGAGCAGATTGATTACATGATAGAAACACCTTCGGCCATTGTATTTTACTTTTCATAGACAAGTAATTTTGTTTGTATTGTATAAGTATGCTTATTCAAAAGCTAAATTCTTGAAAGACTTTCCCTTTACATCCAAGGAAATGAACTTCATAATTTTGCCTGGACTAAGAAAAATCTTACCTACCTTGTAGTATCTTGAAGTAATTCAGCAAATATTTGCCAAACAAAAGAAATAAAAAGAAAAACTAAATGAAGAAATGTTCCCTAAACCTAAAAATATTGGGAAATTATCTTTGAATATGAGCAGTTTGTTAGAAAAAAAGGTTGTTGTAGGAATGGTTAAAGATTGAATTTTATTTGTCTTCCTCCTCCTGTGCAAAAATGTGATTAATAAAAGCACGCATGCAAACACACACACACACACACACACACACACACACACACCAGCATTTGGACAATCTCTCACGTAGAACTTACTCTCTTATCACTTCTAATCTCTTGAATGTTTTTTAAACCAGATATTTGCTCCTAGGTAAAATGACTTTTAATTGCAAATAATTTGACTCTCCGGTGAAGATATAGATAAATCAGTTTTAATATATTGCAAAAATGTGAATATCACTTTTATGTACTATTTATTGGCAATTTATATTATCATGTAGGCTAAAATATATATTAAAGATCCATATTCATTGACAATTTGTATTTTTATTCATACCAAAGGAAAAAAATGAGAATTATAACACATTGAATACTATGGCACTAATCTATTTCAAAAAAGAAAAAAAAATCTTTTATTCTAAAATACACTGAAAGAGCTGGAGGAGTCAATGGAGGGGAAGGGGTTTTATCTAATATTTTCAATAATAAAGAATTATTACAAAAATAAAATACATTGAAAGATGAAAAATAAATTAAGTACAGAGACTTTTTAAATTTCTTAGGATAAAACTGATGATGTAGAAACATTTTGGAGTCTTCCTACCTAGATATCGTTTTAAATAATACAGACAATGTTATTCTTACAAAGGGAAAGACCTTATTTTAAAAATAATAAAGAATTTTAACACTTTATGAATCTATCAATTTTAGAATTTGTGTGAATTTTCTGTTTAAATGTGCTAAATATTCCATAGAGCATTGATTTTCAACCAGTGTACCACAGTGCTGCAAGAATTTTTAAAATATGCAATATCTGACTATTTAGTCAGGAACACTGACCTCTTTTCCTTTAGATTGTCAAATAAAATTTTTAAAAATGACAACAGCCAACACAACAATAACCTTCTACTGTGAATGCATCATAATCATATCTATTTTTGTCAGAAAGGCCAAAAATATATATTTTTTGGTGTGCTGTAGAATTTTAGTAATTCGTTTATGTGTGCCCTGAGATGAAAAAGATTGAAAATTACTGCCAAAAAGCATTTTCCAGAGGGTTCAGACTTTCCTTTTTACTTTTCTTCTTTTTAATTTTACATAGTATTTTCATAGAATAACTGAACAATTGACATGGCTTCAGCAAGCTGAGCTAATTACTCTGGGGTGGATAGAGATGAAACTTCCTGATATGCACAGCATGATGTAATTGTTTTTTAATCTTTCTCTTTTATTGGTAATGACATTGCACATTGATAACTTTCTTATTACAGCCTAATTTTGTGGCTTTTTCTGTTATGTACTATTTTATAGGTACAAATTGTTTAATCAATCAGTCTTTTACCAGAAATTGACATTTTCACTGTCTTTTAGGTTATGTTTGAAAAAGTCTATTACCGTGTCCTTCCCCTCTTTTTTTCTTTCCTTTGAAGATGATCACTAATATTATTTAGTTGGCATTTTTTCTCAGTGTTCCCATTTTATATGGGACTTCATTTTGGAAATGGATTACTGGACACTTCTTAAATATGAAGCTTAAATTATCAGGATTTTTGGTGTAGGATATACAAAGAAAACCTCTTTCAGTGGACAGAAACTTTATTCTTTTAACTTGGCTTACCATAGACATCCTGAGATTAAAGAATACTTTAATATCTGTACTGATCTCTCATTTACTACATCTTCACAAATTTAATTAAATACTAAGAACATATCAGACTTTGTTTTTATATTTCAATTAATTCCACATGTACTCTCAGTGGTTAAAGACACACACACTTTACACACATACATGCCACACATATTTACACATGTTTTGCATATAAACACAAGGTAAAGCTGTTTGCCAATTTTAAAATTGGGAAACAAATAAAAATAAAATATAAAAAAAAAACTATAATTCCTGAAGAGATAGAAAGATCCCCCAAAGCTGTTTGACCTTGGTATGATTTTAAGTCTCTTTCTATGTGACTTTCATGCTGTGATGTTCCTGAGGTGGTAACTTTGGTCTTAGTAGTGGTTTAATGACTATAAAAATTATGAACAATTTTCTGGGCAAAAGATCTTCTCTTGTTTATCCTGATCATATTAAAATATTGTGAGTTGATATACAACTACTAAACTCTATTTCCCTATGGCTTACATTAAACAATTGAAATCAATCCTTTGAAATGTCTCTTAGTTTTCTGAAGCAAAACATTTTCACAGGTCAATGAACACTATACTTGGAGGCTAACCTATCAAACTTAAAATACTGAGGCCATATCAGAAGTCTAGAGAAAAAAATCTATTTGTATAAAATGCTGTGTTAGGTATTTTTATTTTTAAGAATGATATTTAAACTTAACCTTTGCAGTTTTTTCAAGTCTCTTAACGTATAACAGGTTGTAAATTTAGAGTCCAGTCTCCCCAATCATCCATTACAAACATTAAGCATCATCTGTGTATCAAACACTAAGATAGTTCCCAGTCAGTGATGTAAGAAAACAATGTCTTTTTTCCCCAAACCATTTCTATATTAATTTAGTAGTCTGACAAATGTAATAAACATAATAACAACAGCTATGGATAAAAAGAGGAGTTTAAATTAGAATCACTTCCTTCATTGTTACACATTTCCTTGGACTAAAATGGCGGTCTGATTCATTAACTCAAGAAATACATGAGTTCTTATTATGTGCCTGTCACTGTTCTTATTGCTTGATGGAAAAATCTGCTAGACTTTTAAACTTTTCTTTAAGTTTATTTGGAGCCACATAACATAATTATGCTAGCATTTCAAATGCAATTATTTAATTCACACAAGTGCCAAGAGTTCTGCCTACATTTTATATCAAAGCATAGATTCTTAAGTGAATACTTTTTAAAGACTGTGAAGTATTCTAAAACCTTCAGAGAAGCCCCTTTGCCTCCTGGAAGTAACACAATAATAATATTGGTAATAACAAATAATACCTTCTATGAGGCACTCTTCCAGGAGTTTTGCATGTGATAACGGACAACACTATATCTAAGTACTAATTCTGTCTCCAATTTATACTTGATAAAAGTATCTTACTGTTTCTTGAACAGTGTAAAAGTAGTCTAGTCTTAAGGCTAGATAGCAAGTGGTTTTACTTGCTATCTAACACTCCCTTGCCCCAGAAAACCACAGGGCTTCTTCTTTCTCTCATGTCTATTCATTCTCAACTTCTCAACTGAACTTACTATGATGACCCGTGATTCCTTCTGCGGCTCATCAGACCCCTTCACTCAGATTTGCGTCTCCATAACTGTCACCATTATACACCATAACACTAATTGCCGTTATACATATAGTATGTATGTTTTTATTCCGTTGATTTCTTTTTTTTTGTTGACTCTACTAGAATATAAGGTGCATGATGGCAGGTCTTTTTATCTCTGAGCTTTTATTCCCTCTGGGACAATGTTGGAATATAAAAGTACTGTATATAGTTAGTTAGTGAGGGCCTGAAGGTCAAAAGCAACTCTGACTTTATAATCTTTCTCTTCATTAAAACTTCCCAATCAGTGTCTTATACTTATTCAGCTATGTGATTTGGATGAAACTCTGAATTCTTATGTGCCAAGTTGCTGATTCTCTGCAGCTAAAAGTATTGGTATTAACATTTAAAAACTTTCCAAACTTACCAATAATATGAATAAAATACCTCTTAGAAATTAATATCAGTAAGTTAAAGAAAGTAAGCAAGAAATACATTAGATTTCATGAATTCTTCCTCTGTCTTTACACATAAAAATTGTATCTGGTAAATTGTATTTATTTTATAAACACACACATGAAATGTCACCAACTCCAAGACCATTCCTGATTTTGTCAAAGCTAGTTTTACCTTTTTTTTTAAAAAATGTATTTTTATTGATTTTAGAGAGGAAAGGATAGATTGATAGAAACATTAGTGATGAGAGAGAATCATCCATTGGCTGCTTCCTGCACACCCCCTATTGGGGATTGTGCCTGCAATCCAGGCATGTTCCCTTGACCAGAATCGAACCTGAGTACCTTCAGTCCACAGGCCAACATTTTATCCACTAAGCCAAACCAGGTAGAGCAAAGCTAATTTTACTTTAGTTCTCCCTCAAAACATTTTATTCCCAATTGAAAAAGTCTGAGGTTTTTATTTTATATATGTCTCCCCAGATAAGTATGTGATTATAGGATAGGGTCTCAGTAAATATCCAGTGACTGTATAAATGTAATAGTGAAGCTAGAGCTCAGGACTCTTTTAAAATATGCTTCAAAATACTTTTCCAGCATGATCATTATATGCTCTTGACATGGACTCTGTTGGTTGCATAGGTCAGATGCCAAACTTAAATTCCCTTAATCCAAAAGAGAATTATTATTATTATTTTTTTAAATATATTTTATTGATTTTTTACAGAGAGGAAAAGAGGAATATAGAAAGTCAGAAACATCAGTGAGAGAGAGACATCTCAGCTGCCTCCTGCACACCACACAGTGGAGATGTGCCCACAAGCAAGGTACATGCCCCCAACCGGAATCGAACCTGGGACCTTTCAGTCCGCAAGCCGACGCTCTATCCACTGAACCAAACCGGTCTCGGCCAAAAGAGAATTATTGATCATATGGATGAAACATGGCAGAGGCTTTAAAAAAATCCAAAGGACAGTCACTTTTACAGACTCGGGTAGTAAAATAATGTCTTCCATGGAATGGAACATATGATTCAAATAATGCTCTGATATAAATATAGTATTTAATGCCATGAATCAAAATGAGGTTATTTAGGTGGACCCTGGGACGCTTTGATATTGACAGATAAAATGAGGGAGAAAGATCAGCAAGAAGAGATGGAGAAGAACTGACCCATGAGATAGCAGGAAAGCAGACAATTGCTACATCTCTGTGGGAGGAATAGTCACTGTGTTGAACCCCGCTCACTAGTGTAGAGCTCTCGCCCTTCACTCAGAGCTCGCATAGGGCCCGCTCTGACAGAAGCCAGATGTGCAGCTGCACAGATTAAATCAGTCATTAGCACTGGACCTGAACTCAGCAGAGGATGGAGAAATGACACTGCATGACACAGCACAGTAGGAGCTCACGCGGAGATACAGTCTCAGATGGACCACGTGAACTGAGAATGAGGAAAGAGGATCTCACTCTGTCTCTTTCTTTGAACGTTCAATAATAAACTTTGCCCGCATGTCAAAACCCACATCAACTATCCTTCCTATCACAAAATCTTCCCTATTCCCTTAGCCAAAGCATTCTTTCTGGCAACTGAAATCATAAAACAACATGTCAGTATTTTTCATGGAATTTAACACTTTTCAACCACAACTTAAATAGTACATTGAGTAACTATCTTCACTTTTATGCCACACACTTAGCGGACAAAGACTTCTGTGGCTCTCCCAAAAAAACCTAATTGAAGGAATATTTCATAAATGATTGAAATATTTGATAAACTGTGCATCCATCGACTATTTCATGTGTGTTGTCTCATTTTTCACTATTAATGTTAATAGTTTTGGAAAAGGAAAATGTCAGTAACCTCTAATATAAGCCTAATAGAATACCTAGCCTTATAAATATGTTTTCTTACTGAAAATGAACATTTTGGTGCAATCACAAAATAAATTCAATGATTTCAAAAATGTATTACATAAGAGTTAAGAAATCTTCACCAGCTTACATAAATTATTTGACATCTGGAATTGCTAAGGCCAGTGTGATGATGCACCTGGTGATCTCAAGCAGCATTACCTTTTATAAATAATAATGTATGTCAACATATTTGCATTCCTCTCCTGATTCTCTTCAAGTTAGGAACATCATGGATAGGTTGATATATTTGGCATCTCCAGTGTAACTAAGATTATTTCATTTCAAAACTTCATACGTTTTGATAAGCAATACTATGTGAGCATATTTTACTATAATACTCTTTTATTTTAAAATAATTGTAGACAAATATTTGTAATCACAAGAGCAATCACTGGTTTTAGAAAAGAGCTCATCAAAAGCTATTCTCAGTAGTTTATGAATTAGCAATAGATGTGATTTTTATACTATAATAAATCCAGGCGTGTGTATT
>PVJN01012534.1:0-51202 GCA_004026805.1 Lasiurus borealis
TTGGGAAATGTTTTGTACGATTTTAATAATCAAGTTTCCTAAGATTACGAATATTACTCAACACTGCTGTCTTTATTTGATATAGCCATTGAGTTTGAAAACCAAGGGACCAACTGAAGAGAGTTGAACAAGGTTCCCATCTGTCTTCAAACAATAATCATTTATCCAGTAGTTATCAGTACTCCTAGAGAACAGTTTGGAATTACTTTTTATCGTTTTAAAAATTTAAAGGAGAGCAGAGGGAGAAACATTGGTCTGGACTGAACCCCTAAAGTGGGCATGTGCCCTGACTGGGAATTGAACCTGCAACATGGGAGGACACTCAACCAAGCCAGACAGGCCAAGGCTGGAATTACTAACCAAAGTAGAATTATAAAAAATAGGAATCAGTATAGCCAGGGACTCTTCTCAGGTGAGACCCAAGTTCTCTGGGATCAGAGTATGTGGATTACCTGCTGGCATTTTAAATGAGCAATTTCTGCCTGCCATTTAAGTACTGCCAACACTGGCTTCACATGTGGTCAAATTTCCAGAAGGGGGTGTGTGTGTGCCTAGTCCAGGGTAAAGAAGGAAGTAATGAGAATCAGCTAAAATGCATCAGACCTTCCACACATTATCCAAATGAACCAGGAGAGCCCCTTTTCCAATGTGTCATGTGGTATTCAGGACCTGAGAAGTCTGGGTCTATGCTAGAAATCTGCTTCGGATTTTTGTTGAGCCAGAGTAATTTGGGCGGTGGCAAATTAAGGGGAGTTAAAGTGCCTATAACATAAAAAGCCTTCAAAGATCCAATCTTAGGCTCAACAAAGAACTGTATCTAATTGCAATTATGGAATTGATCATATTGGACTTTCTGAGAAGTCAGACTTTTTTTTACATGGAGACTATGAATTAACTTGGGTCTTTACTATTTAGATAGGGAAAAAAAAAGAATTGTGAGTGACAAAGAAAATGACTTACTTCCAAAGTCTTTTTGGTTACTTATATACCAGCATTCAAAAGAAACAACCAGTCACCATTTCCACCTAAAGTAACCTGTTAGGAAAATTTCCTGGGGCTAAGCCCAAAGAAAGAAGCTGACAACTTCATTACATCAAGAATTTATTAAGGGAATGTAGCACATAAGACAATCCATGCTGCAGGGCAGGATGGATAAGGAACCAGCCTCACAATAAGGGTTGGGCCAAGAAAGGCCTGTTTCAAAAACCAGCAGGCCTTGGAGTGTGGAGGAGCCGAGATTTTTGTTACTTAAGTAGAACAGTGTCTCCTTCACAAACTTGTCTTGTAGCTTGCCTCTTCTATAGAGCTCTCCTATAAAGGAAGTATAAGCCAGTGTGTTAGTACTGGCTCCAATTATTAAATGCACCCAGGCACTTTCTTAAGAACTGGTCTCAGTCCCATATCCGCATTTATCATCCATAGATGTCCACTCAGATTAGGTTTCATCCCAGACCAGTCACCCTTAAAAAAAAAAAAAATCCCCAACTAGATAGCACGACTTGTTTATACCCAATCTACCTTCCACTCTGCCTGGAGGGAGGGGATAAGATTGTGGTTTAAGGTTACCCCAAGTGAGGATATTCACAGCAATCAGGTTTTTTTAATATATATATATATTTTACTGATTTTTTAGAGAGGGAGATATAAAGTTGGAAACATCAATGAGAGAAATATTGATCAGCTGCCTCCTGCATGCCCCCCCACCCACTGGGGATGTGCCTCCACCCAACCAAGGTACATGCCCTTGACCAGAATCGAATCTGGGACCTTTCAGGCCGCAGGCTGACACTATCCACTGAGCCAAACTGGTTTCCTCGAGCAATCAGTTCTTGCTGCCCAATGTTCAGGGCTGTTTCCTCTGCTACACTCTACTCTCACAGCAGAATGTGCTTTGAACTTGGGGGTGGGCAAACCTAACAGACCAAATCATTCTGGAAACATTTATTTTTATTCCCTGGCCATGAGCAGCTAATAAATATAGCACACAAGACAGGCCACATGTAAATGATGTTAGGTAGCTATTCAACTTACCCAACTCTGTAGAGCCTTAATTACCAATGAAGACAGCTTACTGGTAACATCTAAAAAAAAAAAAAAAGACGATTCTTTTAAGATTACATCAACTCTCAGATTCACATCCCATCCATCTTCCCTTTATCTCATGTTACATGAGAGGACGAAAGAAGCTCAAAGCGAATTCAAGCTTGTTTGAAACCAGCCCACAGGTTACAAGCACCGTGGGCCAGCTTCACTATTACTTTTCCTCCTCTACGACCACCAAGATCGGTGTTCAGATCCGATGGGAAAGGGAACAGGAGGGTCAGGTTGTATTCAACATCTTACTTTACCTCATTCTAAAACACTGGAGCAGCAACAAGCTGGTATCTTCAGCTATGTCATTATCAGACACTGCCAGGAGGCAACCTGCAAGAAAAGTGTGGAAGCTCTAAACCAAAAAAGTTGATTCAGTACCTTCACCTGCATGGCCCCAGGTGGAAGGCTCCCACGCCCAGGTCTGGAGATATAGGAAAGGCGAGTGGCAGCGGCAGGTATTGTGCTGACCTGAGCTGTCAAAGTCTCTCCGGGTTGCTCTTGCATGCAGTTGGAGAGCCTATGGCTACAACCAGCCACCGCCCTTGGGAACATGCTGCATTGACCCACCAGGCGGCTCTCAAATGAAGTCTCCACAAGAAACCTACCAGGTCCTGCGGTGGTTGTGTTCCATCAGTCATGACTCCAGAGTGCTCACCCAGCAGAATCAACTGGAACCATCCTGCAATCTTCAACCGGCACAGCTAAGATGAGAACAGAAATTGTCCTGAATGATCTTTCCTGGTCTTCAGAGTCATAAACGTTTAACTGGCCTTTGATCCTGGTACCAATGCCTTAAACTTACATGGCCACGATCTGTGCTGCTTGCCACTGGATTTCCTCATATTGATGTCTAAACCACTCCCATTCCCGCCCCCCCCCCATACTATCTTCCTTGGCCTCAACAAGCTGCTTCTCAAAAGCCTTATTCTGTTAGCACTATCAACATTTCTGCTGGCCTCTGGTGACATGTTAGCTTTAATAAGCGCCTATTTATGTAAGAAACGGCAGATACAGTGATTGTCTTTTCCTGAAATGTTGCAGATCGGTTACAGCAAACAGAACGGCGACCGTCAAGGAAAACTGTCACTCTGGGCTCCTTTTTGACCGCAGCGGCTACGTGGAAGCAGCTGCAGCTTCGATAAGGGCCACTGCGTCGCACAGGACAACCCCGGCCGCTGCTCAGCCCCAAGGCCACCCCAGTCCTGTGCATCATTACTGCCTACTGAAACGCATCGCCGTCCTTGTAGGTCCTACTTACCACGTAGTACGAGAATAACCCCCCCTCCAGAACATGTGGCCTCCGTTACATGGGTGGTGCACCATGTAACTAAGATGAAGTCCCTTCCCCAAGGTCACCCAGCAGATTTAAAGTCTGGCTGACACCACGCGGCCTCCCCCAAATGAATACGCTTCAGGCTCAGGACGGCCGCGCGCCCAGCGGCCTGGCCGCGCTACCCACCTGCCAACCGGAGCGCAGAGCCGCGCGGACTCAGGCGGGAGAAGGGCGCGCCTCCCACGGGCCTCGGGCTCTCCCTGCGCATGCGGCCTACGTGCCCTGAAGGACCTCGGCCCAGCAGGCGGGGAGGCCCGGCTCCTCCAGGCCGCACTTAACATCCCGCAGCCTCGGGAGGCAGCGCAGGTGAGTGCGGGGCCGCTGCCGACGAGACTAAGAGCGAAGGGTGGGGGAGTGGAGAACGGGCGTGGGTGGCAGCAGGAGTTCCACGCAACATAAGCCACAATGAGCACGGCGGTGGGGAGAAAGGACTGCTGGATGCCCGGCGGGAGTATATATAGGGGCGGCTGCGCCTGACGATTAGAGCAGCGCGCCGCGCAGACCGCTGGGAGTTGTAGTCCGACGGCCTTCCGGGGCGGGGCGTGGGCTCCCTGGCAGAGGAGCGGGAGGCGAGCAGACCGTGCCGTAGGGGATGGAGGAACCCATAAATCGGATAATTCAGAGGCCGTGGAGGCTCATTGGCCGTCGTTCAACGCTCGCTGGGCGCCCTGCACGGGCCCTGGGCCTACAAATGGAGCAGACTCCCGCGCTCTGGAGTTCAGTCCGGGAAGCTTTCAAAGCTGGGAAAGGAGGTTCCGCTGGGACCGCTGTGAGCATGAGCAGCGACTGGGTGGGTTGCGGGAAGGGGCTCTGGGAGGTCTGGGAGAGGAGTCCTGGGAGGGGGCGTCTTAAGAAGAGGTGATAGCCCTGGCCGGCGTGGCTCAGTGGGTAGAGCGTCAGCCTGCGGACTGAAGGGTCCTGGGTTCGATTTGACAAGGGTACAAGCCTGGGTTGGAGGCTTGATCCCCAATGGGGGCGAGCAGGAGGCGGCCAATTGATGATTCTCTCTCATTGATGTATCTCTCCTTTTTCCTTTCTTTCTGAAATCAATAAAGAAATATATTTTAAAAAGAAAACAGCCGAAACCGGTTTGGTTCAGTGGATAGAGCGTCAGTCTGTGGACTGAAAGGTCCCGGGTTCGATTGTGGTCAAGGGCATGTACCTTGGTTGCGGACATGTCCCCAGTAGGGGGTGTAAAGGAGGCAGCTGATCGATGTCTATCATCGATGTTTCTAACTCTATTGCTCTCCCTTCCTCTCTGTAAAAAATTAATAAAATAGATTTTTTAAAAAAAGACAAGAGAAAACAAAAGGTGATAGAACCCTGGCTTTTTTGGTTCCGTGGACAGATCGTTGGACTGAAGGGTTCAGGATTCTATTCCGGTGGAGGGCACATGCCTGCATTGCGGGCTCGGTCTCCAGTAAGGGGCGTGCAGGAGTCAGCCTATCAATGTTCTCTGCGATCTCTCTTCCTTTCCTTTCCTTTCCTTTCCTCTCTGAAATCAATAAAAATATTTTTTTAAAGAGAGGCGCCAAAACCCTTTTGGCTCAGTGGGTAGAGTGTCGGCCTGCAGACTGAAAGGTCCCAGGTTCAATTCTGGTCAAGGGCATGTACCTTGGTTGCGGGCACATCCTCAGTAGGGAGCATGCAAGGAGGCAGATAATCAATGTTTCTAACTCGCCCTCTCCCTTCCTCTCTGTAAAAAATCCATAAAATATACTTTTTAAAAAAGAAGAAGCAATTGGTTGCTCATATGATGAAAGCATTATTTGTTCAAGGCTTGTCTCTTCCGCTAATCTAATAATAAAAGCCTAATACCTGTATGCAAATTGTCCCCTCCACCAGGAGTTCGACTGCTCGCTATGATGTGTACTGACCACCTGGGGGCGGCATGGAACATGGCGGGGGTTGGCAATGCAGTGCTGGCCTTGGGTATGGCGGGTGCCCAGCTCCCAGGTGCACTGAGGGAGCTGGGTGGGGCCCAATGACTCCTGCAGAGGGGGGCATGCAAGGGGCCCAGAGGTCAGCTGGGACCTGCCCTTCCACATCAGATCCTCATGCTTCCATCACCAGCCAGGCCTAGGGACCGCACCCATGAACAAACTTCCTGTAACGGGCCTCTAGTAGATAAATAATTTCTCTGAGTGCTTATTAAGTAACTATATTCAATTGTCTCAGCAACTTTTCATAACCCTATGTATAGATATTATAATTATGCCCTTTTATAGATGAGGAAACAGGACTGTATCACACAGCTAGCAAGTGAATTAAGGACTGGAATCCGGGAGCCAACTTCAGAGAACACAGTCATAATCACCATGTCCTTTGCATATTTTGTCCTTTGAATGAATAAGCATCAACATATAAATAGTAGTTGTGGCCGAGACCGGTTTGGTTCAGTGAATAGAGCGTCTGCTTGCGGACTGAAGGGTCCCAGGTTCGATTCCGGTCGGGGGCATGTACCTTGGTTGCGGTTACATCTCCACTGAGGGGCGTGCAGGAGGCGGCTGATTGATGTCTCTCTCTCATCAATGTTTCTGACTTTCTATCTCTCTCCCTTCCTCTCTGTAAAAAAATCAATAAAATATATTTTTTTAAAAATTAATAAGTAGTAGCTGTGAAGAATTTAGCACCTTTTCCTAGCTGCTTTGGCTCTGGTTAGACTAGTGTTGGCCTGTGGACTGAAGAGTCCTGGGTTTGGTTTCTACCTCCCTCTCTGAAATCAATAAAAAATATATTAAATTAAGAAAAGGATTATGCGCCTATTCTGGGGTTAATCTATTCATTAATTTTAATCCATACAGGTACTTCTGTTTTCCCAGTTTATGGAGAAGGCAACAGACTAAGAGGGTAGGAAGCTCGCTGATGACTTCCAAATGTATTTCTCCAGCCCCCCTTTTCTCCTGAGCCCCAGACCTTACTATCCTGCTGCTTCCTTGACATCTGCACTTGAATGTCTAATAAACAGGCATCTCAGAAGACAGACTTTTCTCCTCCAAACCTCTTCCCTTTCTCAGTAAAACCTTGGAATGAGTCTGGACTCCTCTTTCTCTAGCATCTCCCATCCAATACATGAGCAAATCCTGTATTCTCCATCTCAAAGATGCCTCAAGAATCACTGTTTTGCCTGGCCGATGTGACACAGTGGTTGAGCATTGCATTCTATACATTTCATCAAATTTTGAATGTCAAGTGACAGTATTAAGTAAATAAAAAGCAAGAGAACTCTTAAAACTCAACACTAAAAAGTCAAACAACTCAATTTTTTTAAATGACCACAAAATTTGAAAGACATCTCACCAAAGATAAACAGATGGCAAATAAACACATGGATGATGCTCAGCATCATCAGTCATTAGGGAAATATAAATTAAAGCTATAATGAGATAACACTACAAACCCACTGGAATGCCTAAAAATTAAATAAAATGACAAATCAAGTGATGACCAGAAGGTAGAGCAACTGGAGCTCTAGTCTGCTCTTAGGTCTCCGTATAATATTTTTTTTATTTCAGTCAGTGTATGTTTAATTTCTAGTTCATCCTTTTTCATATCCTCAAGGGTCTCACTAAATGTATCAGCCTTTTCTAAAGGAAATTCTTGAAAAAACTTATAACTGTGGTTTTGAACTCTATATCCAGTCTTTTGTTTTCCTCCATTTCTTTAGTTTGTGATCTGTTTCTTTGTCTCCACATTTTTGTTACTTCCCTGAGTTGGTAGAGTAGCTTTGTGTGCTAGGTGTCTTATATAGCCCCATAGCTTTGCCTCCCCAGTTACCTGAGGTGGACTCTCTTTGTGGACTGTGTACAGCCTTGTTGTAGTTAAGTCTTTTTAAAAAATATATATTTTATTGATTTTTTACAGAGAGTAAGGGAGAGGGATAGAGAGTTAGAAACATCAATGAGAGAGAAACATCGATTAGCAGCCAAGGTACATGCCCTTGACCAAAATTGAACCTGGGACCCTTCAATTTTGATGCTGTATCTGCTGAGCCAAACCAGTCAGGCTGTAGTTAAGTCTTGATTGTTGTAGGTATCACTGGGGGGAATTGACCTCCAGGACAATTGACTGTGAGGATCAGCTGTCTCTATGCCCGGAGAATTTCTGTGCTGGAGACAGCCTTATGAAACAATACTTGCAAAATTGCAAAAGCCTTTGCTCAGCTTGGATGGGGCAGAGTCTCAGGGCTGAGCAGACACTGTCTTCCCGTCAGCCCTGCCCTATGAGGCCCCTGGGTCTCAGTGTCCCTTGGTAATTGCTGCAGTCCTCTCTGTGCGTACTCACGCACACGCCTCCAGACCTTGGCCTTACACGGCTCCCCTGAGTTTCCGTGCGCTCCAGGGACCCGTATGAGTCTGGGTCCCCAGGGTCTCACTGGAAACTGGGATTCAGTGCAGTTGGAATTGGAGTTCAGCACAACCAGAAGGTTCCGTCTTCCTCCCGCCAGAGAAAGCCAGCGGCACACTAGCAGTCAGTCCTCTCTGCGCACACTCGCCTGCGTGCCTCCAGACCTCTGCCTTTCATGGCTCCCCTAAGTTTTTGTGCACTCCTCCCTTTTCCCAACAGCCATATGAGTCTTGCCTGGACCTGGGGTTCAGTGCAGTTGGAACTGGGGTTCAGTGCAGTTGAGAATTTCTGCCTTCCTCCCGCTAGAGGAAGCCAGCCAGGCACTCTGCCGCCCAGCTTCTCTGTGTCTCCGTGAGCCCCTCTCTTTCCTTTTAGTCGTAGAATTTCCACTCAGCCAGCTTTCCTGTGGTTCTGAATGATGTCCGTTCTGTCTTTTAGCTGTAGTTTTGAAATTGTTGTGCGAGGCAACAGTTTAGATGTTCACCTATGCCGCCATCTCGGTTTCTCCCAAGAAAAATTTTTTACATTATTTAGATCATGTAATTTGCCTGCCTCCAAATCACTGACCTCTGAACACATTTGAAACAAAAGCTCAAGTTCCCAGGCTGGCCTCTGAAGCCACTTATGATTTGCCTCCTGCTCCTCCTCCTCTCTGCCACCATCGCCCACCACTTACTTCCTCCTTTCTGTTTCCTCTTCCCAGTCTCTCAGCTCTTGGAGTACTTTTTTTTAAATCTTCACCTGTGGATATTTTCCCACTTTTTTTTTTTTTTTTAACTAGAGGCCCGATGCACGAATTACGTGCAAGTGTAGGCCTTCCTTCCCCTGGCTGCTGGCGTCGGCTTCCCTCTGGCACCCGGGACCCAGGCTTCCCTCACTTCATCTGGAAGGTCATCCAGAAGGACGTCTGGTATAATTAGCATATTACACTTTTATTATTATAGATATATTGATTTCAGAGACGAAGGGAGAGAGAAACATCAATGATGAGAGAGAATCATCAATGGGCTGCCTCCAGCGAGGGCTTTCCACTTATTTTTAGAGAGAGTGGAAGGGAGAGGGAGAGTCAAAGAGAAATATCAATAAGAGAGAGAGACTTCGATTGGTTGCTTCCCTCATGCACCCTGACCAGGACTGGGATACGTGCCTGGGCTGGAATTGAACCCAGGACCCTTCAGTCCACAAGCTGACGCTCTATCCACTGAGCCAAACCAAGGAGGGCTGGAGTACTCTTTGCTGCCTCCACTCAGGGCCTTTGCTCTTGCTGCTCTTCCTGCCTAGAATGATCCTCCCTGGATTTCACAGACAGCCTCATTACTCCCTCACCCTCTCACTTCCCCTGATTTCTGTTCAGATGTCACCTCAGACCACTGGTTGTTGTTGTTGTTGTTGTTGTTGTTGTTTTAATATATTTTATTGTTTTTTACAGAGAGGAAGGGAAAGGAATAGAGAGTTAGAAACATCGATGAGAGAGAGACATCAATCAGCCACCTCCTGCACACCCTGCACTGGGGATGTGCCTGCAACCAAGATATATGTCCTTGACCGGAATTGAACCTGGGACCCTTGAGTCCACAGGCCGACACTATATTCACTGAGCCAAACCGGTTTCAGCCCACTCTGTTTTTAAAAAAATATTTTTATTGATTTCAGAGAAAAAGGGAGAGGGAAAGAGAGAAACATCCATCAGCTGCCTTCTTGCACATCCCACCCTGGAGATTGAGCCCACATCTGGAGCATGTGCCCCTGACTGGAATGGAATCCGGGACTGTTCAATCCGCAGGCCAACACTCTGTCCACTGAGCCTAACCAGCTAGGGCCAGACCATCCTATTTTTTAAAATATTTTTTTATTGATTTCAGAGAAGAAGGGAGAGGGAGAGAAGGAGAGAAACATCAATGATGAGAGAAACATTCATCCAGTGCCTCCTTGCTCCCCCCACATTGGGGATGGAGCCTGCAACCCGGAAATGTGCCTTGACTGGGCTTCTGGTTCATAGGTTGACACTCAACCACTGAGCCACCCTGGCTCGACCAGATCCTCCTATTTTGATACAGCGTGCTCTCACCCTTCAAGCCATTGCCCTGTTTGTCATTTATAGCGCTTACTGCTCCCTGTCATCACGTTACCTATGTATTTCTTTTCTGTCTTCCCAGTTACAGTGTGAGCTGCCCAAGAACGGGAATGGTGTCTATTTTCACTGCAGTATAAAGGCCTCGTATATAAGACAGCTAGCACTTACTGAAGTAATTACTGAGTGAAAGAGGGAATAGAACTTGACCAAGGCCACATTGAGACTTCAATCCAGATCTGTCTAATACAATATGCATAAATGTACCTGTTAGGTTACACAATTCTTCCTGAAACACCCTGCGAGGTGGGCACTGTGATTTGCTTCACTTAGCAGAAGGGGGAGCAGGGATGGGGAGGGGACTCAACCTGCCCTCAGGTCAGCTGACATCTGGATTCCAGCGTCAGGTGCAGTCAGGCAGGCACATGACCCCAGCCCACAGGGAGAGGAAGTTCAAGGAGCCTGATGCTGACAGTGCACTGCCCACATGTGCTGACCAGACATCTTCTAGGAAGACTGGGCTCAAACTGCATTTCAAGCTTTTTCTGACCTCCCTGCCCTTGCTCAGCAGCCCTTCTGCCCTGACCTCCCAGCTGCCATTGACCTGAGAGACCCAGTTTCAGCATCACCTCCTCCGAGAGGTCTTCTCTGACCCTGGACCTCCTTGAGTCCTACTCTGTTGTGGTATCTGACTGACTGACTGATTCAGTCAATGAATGAGTGAATAGCACTTAGCCACTTTTATTCATTCATTCATTCATTCATTCATTCAACCATAAATATTTACCGAGTTTCTACTTTGTGTTAAGCACTGAGGATATAACCATTGTTCCTGCCCTCGAGGAACTGGAGCCTAGGAGGGAGACAGAAATCATCATGGACAAAATGACATGTGACCTTATTGGCCAGACACCGAGGGGCTTCTGAGGGCATCTAACCTGAGGCCGGAGGAAAGATGCTCAGCATGGCTGGAGCTCAGACGCCAGCGGTGCGTGAAGAAGGGACTCGGGCACCTAATAGAGCGAGAACATTCTGATGGAGGAATAGGGGAGGCAGGTGGGAGGGAGGCAGACTCTCGTGGGCAGAGCCAGTGGAGATCATCCCTCCAACCCACACACCTTCCTGCGGCACCTCCTGGTTCCTGGGGCCTCAGCTGTCCCTCCTACTCCCACAGGGAGAGGGCAAAGAGACAGGCTCCCTCAGCCTCTACTTCGGAGGTGACCCACAGCCAGAGAGACCTGACAACAAGGTTCCTCGCTGATTTGCTTAGAATTAGCCAGAAGAAAACGTGGGCCTTCTCAGATCCCCAACCTGTCTAGCCAGAAGCAAAAACAGCAAACATGGCCTTGGCTTGGGTGGACTTGGGAGCCAGTCTGTCTTCCTTGCTGAGTGGCCTTGGGCTGTGGTGATGTAACTCCTCTGAGCCTCAGTTTCCTCATTTGTAAAATTGGGCTGGATAACAACATCTACTCACAGGTGGGGTGAGGAGGAAACACAATGATGTGATGGTGGTAATAATGAGAACTTTCCCCCATCCCGCCAATTTGCCACAACAAGATAAACTGGTAAAATCCACTTGTTTGCCACCAGCCAGAACTCCAGCCTTGATGCCCTGGGTTGCCAGAAGGCCAGGCTGCAAAGGGTGGAGTGGATCTTGGAAGCAGATGTGCCTGCCTTACCCTGACCCCTAACCCAAGTGGGACCGGAGCACTTGGTCCTCTTAGGACTTACCTTGCGGCCTCTTTTAGTGGCATATGGAGGGGATACAAATAGTGAGACAAACTCAGATGTGAGTCCCAGCTCTGCTGTGTGGCTTAAAACAACTTCACTCTAAAACGGGCACACTCAGCCCTAACCAGTTTGGCTCAGTAGATAGAGCGTTGGCTTGCGGACTGAAGGATCCCAGGTTCGATTCTGGTCAAGGGCTTGTACCTTGGTTACGGGCACATCCCTAATAGGGGGTGTGCAGGAAGCAGCTGATAGATATTTCTAACTCTCTATCCCTCTTCCTTCCTCTCTGTGAAAAATCAATAAAACATATATACCTATAAAATGAAATGAGCACACTCTGACCCTCATAAAGGGTGGCTGCCCAGAAACCATAAGGAACAGCCCCGCTGGCCTTATTAATGTTAGCTGTCCGTTCCACAGGCCAGTTGCACTCTGTTAACATACAAACATTCAGGCCTCGCTGGTTCTGATAACTATAGCTAGTCCCCAATATTCTACTTTTGCCCCTAATAGTCTGATTCCCAGCTCAGGCATATGCCCCCAGTTTTGGGCTGGATCCCAGGGTGGGGCATGCGGTAGGCAGCAGATCAATGATTGTCTCTCATCATTGATGTTTCTTTTTTCTTTTTAAAAAATTGTTGATGTTTCTATCTCTCTCTCCCTCTCCTTTCCCCTCTGAAATAAATAGAAATATGTATTAAGGAAGAATAGTATTAGCCTGGCTGACATGGTTGAGCATGGAGCTATGAATCAGGAGGTTATGGTTTCATTCCCAGTCAGGGCACATGCGGGGGTTTCCAGCTCAGTCCTCAGTGTGGGGCCTACAGGAGGCAGCTGGTCAATGATGGTCACTCATCATTGATGTGTCCGGCTCTCTCTCCCTCCCCCTTTCTCTCTGAAATCAAGAAATAAAAATATTTTAACAAGTTTAATTGCAGACCGTTCTTTGGTTGCAAAGCCTCCAAGCAGACCTCCCCTGAGTTAGGTTAGCATGTGGCCCTTTTCGTTCACAACTCTGTATGGGATCACAGTTACCTGTCTGTTCTGCCTCCTTTTTTTTATTATTTTATTTTATTTTTGATTTTTTACAAAGAGTAAGGGAGAGAGAGTTAGAAACATTGGATGAGAGAGAAACATCGATCAGCCACCTCCTGCACACTGGGGATGTGCCGGCAACCAAGGCAGGTGCCCTTGACACCGGAATCGGACCTGGAACCCTTCAGTCCGCAGGCCGACGCTCTACCCACGGGGGCCACACCGGCCAGGGCTGTGCTGCCTCTTTTCCGGACAGGCCGGAGGTCCCAGCCCCGGCAGGCAGGAGGGAGCAGGGGGCTGTTGGACATGGAACCCGGACATAGAGCAGGAGGCTCCAGGTCAGGATCAGGGGGGCTCCAGGAAGGCCCCCCCGCCCTCGGGTCAGGAAAGAAGCACCTTTAACCCACCATCCTCCGCGAAGGATGGGTCCCCAGGCCCAGCAGCAGCGGCCCCACTGGGGAGCTTAACGGAGGGAGTGGCCGGGGGCGGGGAGGGAGGGGGAAGCCACCCCAGCGACAGCAGGAGGAGGAATGACGCGGCCGGGCCGGCCTGTGGCCCCGGGCAGTGCCGCTGGGTGACCGGGAGGATCGCGCCTCCCTCGCTCTCCGCCGCGTCCTTCTCGCCCCGGGAAGCGGGGCTACGCTCGCCCCCAATTCACAGAGGAGAAAACCGAGGCTCGCAGCGTCAGGGACCTGCCCCGGGGTCCTCGCCGGCCCGAGTCCTCGGAGCCAGGGTCCCGGGGCGGAGGACGCCCGGGCTCCACGGCCCCCCACCGGCGGGGCGGGGCGGGGCGGGGCCGGCGGGACGGGGACCGCAGGCGGCGCGGCGCGGGCCATGGAGGCGGAGGGCTGCCGCTACCAGTTTCGCGTCGTGGTGCTGGGGGACGCGACGGTGGGCAAGACCTCGCTGCTGCGGCGCTTCGTGGAGGGCGCGCCCGGGGCCCTGGAGCCCGGGCCGGGGCCGGCGGCGGCGCCCACGGTGGGCGTGGAGTTCTACGGCCGCGCGCTGCAGCTGCCCGCCGGGCCGCGCGTCAAGCTGCAGCTCTGGGACACGGCGGGCCAGGAGCGCTTCAGGTGCGGGGCGGGCGGGTTTGGGGGCCCATCCACCGGGCTCAGGGGGCCCTCAGAGGGCTCAGCCTCAGTGGCCACTTGGAGGTGTGAGTCTCCAGCCCTTCCCTTCCGAGCCCTGCAGCCCCAGCCCCAGCCCCAGCCCCAGGCAGATGCGGCGGCAGACCTGTTGCGCCCGCCCCGCACACCGCCAGGAAGTTCAGGCCTTGGGAGGCGGGAAGGACCCCACGTGGAAACCTGGAGGGGTGAACGCTGGGGCGCTGAGGGAGCCCACGGGAGCCCAGAGCGAGGTCCAGGAGGTGGGAAAGGAGGAGAGGTTTGCGATGGCCTTGACGGATGCGTGGGAGTTTGCCAGGCGGGGAAGGGGAAGCGGACGGACGTCCCGGCTGGCAAACATCAGGCCTCCTCCGGGGAGGGAGGCCTGGTCAGGAGTCTGTGCATCACACTCGCTCTCTAACTGAGAAGAAGGCCCTCCTGGGAGGGAGACAGGCAGAGTGAAATGAGCTACAATGAGGGGAGAGGGGGAGGACAGGCAGGCAGTGGGTGCAGGGGAGCGCTTGCCTCTGGGGGTGTCTGGAAGGTATAAGGCTCTCTCCCAACTGACTCCTTCCTCCTCCATCCCACCAGGTGCATCACCAGGTCTTTTTACCGCAACGTGGTGGGTGTCCTGCTGGTTTTCGATATGACCAACCGGAAGTCCTTTGAACACATCCCAGACTGGCACCGGGAGGTCATGGCCACGCAGGGCCCCGACAAGGCGATCTTCCTGCTGCTGGGCCACAAGAGTGACCTGGAGAGCACCCGCTGTGTCTCGGCCCAGGAGGCGGAGGAGCTGGCTGCCTCCCTGGGCATGGCCTTCATGGAAACCTCAGCCAAAAATAACTGCAACGTGGACCTAGCTTTCCAGACGCTCGCCAGCGCCATCCAGCAGGCCCTGCAGCAGGGGGACATCAAGTTGGAGCAGGACTGGGGGGGCGTTCGGCTCATCAACAAGCCTCCAGTTCCCAGGCTCCCCAGCAGGAAGCAGCCTGCAGGCCCATGCCAGTGCTGACTCTGGGAGGAAAAGGGTTAAAACAGTGCCAACCTCAGACTGTGCTGGTGGGATGGAGACTGTCTCTCCAAAGGGCAAATGGCGGAATATTTCCAAAGGGTTCATACAAACAATATCCCGGCATAGTCATGGCTCCTGGATTTGGGGTCTTAGAGCTCAGCCCCTTTGCACCAGAAAGGTCTAGGCTCTGGCCAAGTAGCTCAGTTGGTTAGAGCCGCTGTTGGCAAACTGCGGCTCCCGAACCACATGCGGCTCTTTGGCCCTTTGAGTGTGGCTCTTCCATAAAACACCATGGCCTGGGCGAGTCTATTTTGAAGAAGTGGCGTTAGAAGTTTAAGTTTAAAAAATCTGGCTCTCAAAAGAGATGTCAATTGTTGTACTGTTGCTATTTGGCTCTGTTGACGAATGAGTTTGCCGACCACTGGGTTAGCGTGTCATCCCAATAAGCTAGGGTTGTCGGTTAAATCGCATATAAGTGTCAACCAAAGAATGCACAAATAGTGGAACAATAAATCAACGTTTCTCCCCCTCTCTCTACAATCAATAAAAGCAAGTTCTAGAGGCAGGTATACAGCTTCCTGTTGAGCCAGCCTCCTTCCTCTTAAAACACCCTGCCTCCAGGGAGTGGGGGTGGGGCGGTGCATGAATGAGACAATGGATGGGATATGCTCAGCCAGAACCTGCCACTTGCTGAGAACTAAGTGACAAGAACTGTCATCACTGCTCCTCTTGGCTGGGATGTGGCCATTTCCAGCAGCGTTCCGGGGCTGGACGCCAAGACGCTGAGTCTGGACTCGGCCGCACAGGTGAGGATGAGTGCAGGGAATTTCAGGGGGAGCCTGGCTCAGAGCCTCCTCAGGTCCTCAGGCTTGGGAGAGTGGGCATGGGGATAAGGTGTCGTTGCAGCCCAGTGCCCTTGGTCCAAGGCCAGGCACTGGATCTGGATCTGGGAGGCAGAGCTGAAGAACCCATAGCCTCCTCCTCAGCCTTATCCCCACCCCCACCCTCCAGCTGCTGGGAGTGCTGTGGAATGAGGAAGACACTCTGGGAACTCCCACCCCTCAGGGGCAGCCCACATCCAATGTGGATCTAATGGGGGCAGGGTATTCAAAGGCCAGGCTTTCTCATTCCAATGCTGAACAGCTCTGAAGGTCAGACCTTTATCACACACTAGAGACCGAATTTGAATTTGATGCACTTGGTGGGGGGTTCATCTGCCCGGCCAGGAGCCCTCGGGGGATGTCTGACAGATGGCTTAGGCCTGCTTCAAGCCCTCAGTCAGACATACTTAGCCCTGCCTCCAAGGTGGGAGAGGCTCCTGCCACCACTGCTGCGCTAGCTGTGAGCCTGGCTTCTGGCTGAGCTGCACTCATCCTATGTGTGTGTCATAGCAACCAGTCATTCTGCTGTTCGGCCCATTTGCATATTAGCCTTTTATTATATAGGATAGGATTATGGAGTCCACTGAAGCTATTGTTGTCACATCACAGGTAGATCTTCCCACTGCTCAGTCCTGCTTCCTTTCTTTTCTCCCCCAAACAGGTTATTTTTTTTATTTTCAGAGAGAGGGAGAAAGAGAGATAGAAACATCAATGATGAGAGAACCATCTATTGGCTGCCTCCTACATGCTCCCTACTGGTGATTGAGTCCATAACGTGGGCATGTGCCCCAACCTGGAATCCAATAGCAACCTCCTGGTTCATGGGTCAACACTCAACCACTAAGCAATACCAGCTAGGCTTGAGCAGTTACTGACCTCAATAATGTCCTTATACAGCTGATCCTTGAACAGCATGATTTTGAACCATTTGAACTGTGCAAGTCCACTTATATGTGGATTTTTCCAATTGACCCATATAGTTCAAACCCATTATTCAAGGATGAATTCCATGGATGGGTCTTGGGGAAGAAGAAGGTCAGGTGTAGTTACACTCAGATTTTCTATTGCACAGATCAACCTCCCCCTTACCTCAGAGTTGTTCAAAATCAAATGTAAATGTCTATACACTAATCTCAGAATTTGCCTCCTGGGGAAACTAACTTGCAACAGAAACTACAAGGCAGGGAATGTCCTGGAGCAATCAAAGATGGCTTCACGGAGGACACAGTGCTTGTGTTGGGAAGAATCTCAATAGGTGTAAAGGGGGTGTTTTGAGGATGTCATTGGGCCAGTGGGCATAGACAGTTGCCACAGCAAAAAGAGCACTAGCTACTTAATTTTGTGACCTGGAGCCAGTTACTGCACATCTTCCAGACTCAGATTCTTTCTCAGTAACAGTGACTGACATTCCCCCATCCCAGGGTTCTTGGGAGGTTTTCAATCAGGATGAGTTTCTTGGCTTCCTCCCCATGGCAACTGGGACAGGGGGTATCTCCCTGCCCACTGCTTTCTCCCTGCCTCCTCTTCCAAAGAATCTTCACTCATCCTTATGACAGTCTTGCAAGACTGACACAATTATCTCCATTTTACAGATGGGAAAGCTTGGGCCAGAAGAGGGAAAAGATTTGCTTTAGATGATATTATTATTCCTTCATCAGATTTTTAAAAATGAACATATGCTCTGTTCTGGGCTCTGGGGATACAGAATTGCCTCCTGGGGCTGACATTCTAATGGGAGAGAGAGAAAAATGAGTAAATAAGCGAACCAACCTATTTCTAGTTGTGGTGCCATAAAGATCACAGATAAGGGAGATGGGACAGTGATGTGGGTCCTTTAGAGCAGGTGGTTGGAGAGGCCCCTCTGAGGAGATGACCTTTGAGCTGAAACCTGGAGAAGGAGCAAAGAGCCAAGAGATCTGGGCAGGAGCAGCTGCCGGCACTGACTGAACATTTATTTTATTTTTTACTTTTATTCATTGACTTGAGAGAGGGGAATGTTGATTTGGTTGCATTCATTGGTTGCTTCTTTTTTTAAAAAATATATTTTATTGATTTTTTAGAGAGAGGAAGAGAGATAGACACTGACCACCCGCCTCCTGCACACCCCACAGTAGAGATGTGCCCGCAAGCAAGGTACATGCCCCCAACCAGAATCGAACCTGGGGCCTTTCAGTCCACAAGCTGACGCTCTATCCACTGAGCCAAACCAGTCTCGGCCATTGGTTGCTTCTTGTATGTGTCCTGACCAGGGATCGAACCTGCAACTTTGGTGTGTTGAGATGATGCTCTAAAACTGAGCTACCCAGCCAGGGCTGAGCACTTCTTATCTTTATATATAAAACTCTAATATGCATATAGACTGAACAGCGGAACTACCAAACCTGTCATTATGACATGTGCTGACCACCAGAGGGTGCACATGGAACATGGTAGGCATCAGGATGATGGAGCAGGTGAGTGGGGCATCAGACCAAGGCAGGGCACCAGTCATTGTTATAAGTGTGAACCTCTGGTGGCTACTGGAAATCCTTTGCTCCCACATGCTGCAGTCCCATGCAGCACTCACACCTGCTGCTGGCACTGGCCCTGCTCGCACCCACTGCCAGTGCCAGAGCCACCACTTTGCACCCACTGTTGGTACCTGGTGCAGGTCCAGATCACTCAGCCCCCAGCACCCCTGAGGGCTTCTCCAACTCTCCCTGCTCCTGAGGGGCAATTGGGGCAGCAGCCACGGCTCGAACCCACTGACAGCTCCAGCCCTGCTTACACCTGCTGCTGGTGCCAGCCCAAATTGCTCTGTGCCATCAGCGGGTGCAAGTGGGGCTGGCACTGTCAGCATGTGGGAGCAGTGGCAGCGAGAGTGGGCCAGCCTCCAGACAGGGGACCAGGGGCCATGATGGGAGGAGCAGGGCAGGGGTGCAGAGGCTGGGCCAAGACCCGCCACTGTGCCCACTGCAGCCTCGCAGCCCACAGTTCCTTTCAAGGTACTGGGCCCTTGGTGTATTGTATAAGGTAGTTGCTTTAAATTTCCATTTTACATGGAGAATGAGGCCGGCTAGTGTTGCTCAGTGGTTAAGCATTGACCCATGAACCAAGAGGTCATAGGTTTGATTCCTGGTCAGGGCACATGCCCAATTGTGGGCCCAATAATCAGTAGGGGACATGCAGAAGGCAGTCAATTGATATTTTCTTCTCATTCATGTTTCTATCTATCCCTCTCCCTTCCTGTCTTAAAAAAAAAAAAAAATCAATAAAAATAAACAAAGCAGCAACTGCCAAAACCGGTTTGGCTCAGTGGATAGAGCATCGATCTGCGGATTGAAAGGTCCCAGGTTTGATTCCGGTCAAGGGCATGTACCTTGGTTGTGGGCACATCCCCAGTAGGGGGTGTGCAGGAGGCAGCTGATGGGTGTTTCTCTTTCATAGATGTTTCTCTCTATCCTTCTCCCTTCCTCTCTGTAAAAATCCAATAATAATAATAAAAAGCGGCAGCCAATAAATACAAAGGAGAGCCTTGAGGCAAGTCTGAGCTGAGCTTTTCCTAGGCATCTATTGGAGATCGAGTGGCTGAATGAAATGCAGCAGCAGGGAGTGCCCTTAGCTTGGTGTGGTTTCAATCTCCAGGAGCTTCTCCACCCAGGATAGAAGTGTAAACTGGAGCTTGCTTGGGGACTAAGCAGCTAATCCTGGGGATGGAGGTGGGGATTTGACTGTCAGGTGCTCAAAACAAAGTCCCACATCCCTGGAGGAGAGGCAGAAAAACTGTCCCTTCCCTCTCAAAATCCTGGCCAAGTATTGAAGAACCAGCAGGAAGCCTGGCCTACCCAGGGCAGGGTCTACCTCCGAGGCAGAGAAAATGCCCATTGTCCCAGCTGCCTCTCCCCAGAAATGTCGGGTTTCCCATCTGTAAAGTGGAGATAATAATAGCTTTTACCTTACAGGGTTGTTGTGAGGATTAAGTGATATATTATCTGAACCCCTACCATAGGGAGGAGCTCCCACACTGTGAGCTAGTTCTTTTGCTAGTTGCTTATTATCCACCCTGCAGCGACCCTGTGAGCTTACTTGGCTTTGAGGGTACAGGGCCTCATGCCCAGGTGGGGGCGGAGCTGTACCAGAGGTGGACACGCCAAGTCAGAGAATCCCTGACAGCTCACTGGGTGGCACCCTCTCCTAAACCCTCACATCCTGTCACCCAGGCATGTGAGGGCACTGCTTCCACTTTTCAAATGTATCCCTCTCTCCACTTTACCACCTACCCCCCTTCAATGCAGGCAGCAGCCTTCTGATGGATTTCTTTTACAGTTTCTCTCTCTTCTTCCTCCAGTCTGTCTGTTCTCCACGGTCTGGCCAGTCATCTTTTCAAAATGCAAAGCTGACCATGTCAGGCTCCTGCTTAAAATCCTTCAATGGTTCTTGATAGTTTTTAGGTAAAGACCCCCGACAAGGCACACCATGACTGGCCCACCACCTGCCTCAGGGATGGCATACACGCATGCAGTTCTCTCTGGCCCTGTGAGCTTCTCCTTTGCAGCCCGTCACAGCGAGTGTTGTATTTATCCAATCACAGGATTGCTCCCTGCGTTTTTGTTTTACTCATCACAGTAACCCACCGCCAGGCCCGGGCCCAGCTCACAAATGCTTGTTGAATAAACGAGATCCTTCCACATGCAGATAAGACAGAACTCAGGCAAAGCTACTTACTTACCTGTCACACAGCTGATCGAGAATAGAGGTCTCTTGGCTGGCCCCCAGCTCTTTCCATTAAACTGCCCAAATTCCCCATCCTCTTCTGTCCTCAATGGAGGGTCCAACACTAATTCTGGAATTCTTCTTGGCTACTGAGGTCAGTGACTGGTTCCTACTATCCAAACTTGGCGGGAGGCCTTTCGCTGTTTGATATCACCAACAGGACACGCAGCAGGAGATTCTGGAGAAAGTGAAAGCCTTCGGCATCCTCTTCCTGGTGGTAGACCACAGCGTGACCTGTGGTTGAGTGACAGGTGGTGCTAGAAGAAGGGGAGAAGCTGGCTGCCTCTTCTTCGGGTGCTCATTGAGACTTCAGCCAAGAGCAACAGCACCAAATGCGCAGCTTTTGAGCTGCTCACTCAAGAGATCTATGAGGATGTGAAGAGAGGGATCATGGGGCCAAACTGAATAGGAGCGAAAAGCAGGGTCCCACTGCAGGCCCACCTCAGGAGACAGAATCACAGCGGGGGGGGTTTGGGGGGAGTGCCTGTGCTGGTGTTCTCTGGGTGGAACAGCCACACCCCCTGAAGCCATGAAACCTTCAGGACCCACAGGGGTTATGCTGGGCACAGGACAGGATGATGCAATGGTGAAAACACCAGGACCAGGGATACCCACAACTAAGAGCAGACAGGCCCCCACAGACAGGCCTCTGCCCGTCCCTTCTTCGTGCTCAGGATGAGTACAACTTTCTCTAGGAATTCCAGAAGAGCAGGCTTTGCCCAAACCAGGAGGCCTCTTCAGTCTGGGGCTCAGGCGAGAAGGTCACCCTACCCACTTCTCTGGCAGAGAAACTGAACTCAAATTTCTACTAACGGTGCAGCCTTCCTTAGAGAACAGGAATGGAAGCCCCGTGGTTTTCTCTTAACCACAGAAACGGATAACATTGCTGCCACCTGCTGACTGGGGCACTGCATCAGACTTGCTGCTGCTCCTCACTCCCTCTGGGATTTCAAAGGCTGTAAGCCATGCATCCTGTGTCTCTCAATTAATAACATTTTTATTCTGGAAAAGCAAATGAAAGTCATATTCATATAAACACTGACATTACAAAGTACAGGGGGAGGAGGAAGGGAGAAGGAAACAAAAACCTCTACCAATCCTGCTAATACTGTCTCACCAAACAAGACGATACTGCTTTGTCCCATATTCAATCACTTATATAATAAACCACAAATAAAATCTTCTCTGGAAGATAAATTGCTCCTCTTTGAGACGACAGGGAAAATGGGCCAGAGTAGGGGCAGGAGGCTTTATTCTTTTGGCAGATCCTCTCAGTCATTATAGATATTGCTGCACTGTTAATAAAAAATATATGCTTCTCTGTAAAGCATTAAAAAAAAAAAATCCAAAGGTGAGATGGCTGAGGTCTCAGCTCAAGTATCTCCAAATACAATGTTGTCCATTCCCTGATCTCTCCATGTGTTATTTCTTGGTTGTTTTCCGGATCAATGCCATTCTCTGAAAGGAGAGAGAAAGAAGCAGTGCACAGGTTAGAATCGGGAACTTCCTTTTTCTTTTTTGCTAATATATTTTATTGATTTTTTACACAGAGGAAGGGAGAGGGATAGAAAGTCAGAAACATCGATGAGAGAGAGGCATCGATCAGCTGCCTCCTGCACGCCCCATACTGGAGATGTGCCCACAACCAAGGTACATGCCCCTGACTGGAATCAAACCTGGGACCTTTCAGTCCTCAGGCCGACGCTCTATCACTGAGCCAAACTGGTCTTGGCTAGAATCGGGAACTTTCTGGGATGTTCAGCTATGGCTAGCAGGCAGTATGATCTATATTACAGCCTGGAGCCTGTGGGAACCCACAGCATAGGGCAGCTCATCAGCAAGCTCCACCTAATCTGAGGACAATCTGCTGGGCTAGCAGGATGGCATAAAGGTTAAACGGTGACAGCTCTTGCCTTTTGAGGACTTAAGGGGAAAAGCCATCAAAGCAGATGATTTCTAGGCTTCCCACCCTCACCCAAACTCTTCTCTGATGATGGAGAACATAGGAAGGGGGCCTTTGTGTCAAGCCTGCTGCCATTGTACACTTGATGACCTGCAGTGAAGGAAACTGACACCAACGACTTCTACCACAACCCATCAGGGAAACAGATCATGGACTTCAAATTTTACTACTCCCAGCCATGGTCAAATCACTGATTTGCTTTGCTTATTCTTTTTGACCAAGAGATTGTTCAAACATTATACAGTGGTACCTCAAGATATGAGTGCCCTAACATACGAGATTTTTGAGATACGAGCCGTCAAGCGAGCAATTTTTGCTTTGAAATACGAGCAACATTTGAGATAGGAGTAATCGCGCAGATCGGCTGGCTGCACACGCCCCACCAGTTTACCTCGACTTGAGCGTCTCATAGTTTCTCACCACTCAAGGTTACGGAACGAATTAAACTTGTATCTCGAGGTACTACTGTAATTGTTGGTAAATATATATATGGCTAAAAAGTGGATAATTTGGAAACAGAGACCAATTGACCATCTATTTGTCTGGAGGGACTTTCTGAACAACACTGTGGTTCTTTGATTCAGGCTGTTGACCACTTCCTTGCAGGACTTCCTCTGTGAGCTCTGGAAACATACCCACTCAGAGATGCACTCTATGGAAAAGCCAGGGACAGAGGCTCCCAGTTATGCCTGTCAAGCTTAGAGGAAGCTCACTTTTCTTATTTAAAAAATATATATTTTTATTGATTTCAGAGAGGAAGGGAGAGGAGAGAGATAGAAACATCAATGATGAGAGAGAATCATTGATTGGCTGCCTCCTGCATGCTCCCTTCTGAAGATCAGGCTCACAACCTGGGCATGTGCCCTTGAACAGAATCGAACCCAGGACCCTTCGGTCCCCAGGCCGTTGCTTTATCCACTGAGCCAAAACAGCCAGGGCAAGCTCACTTTTCAATTCCAGTAGCCAGTTAAATTAAGACAGGAATGACAGCCTTGTCAAAGGAGGCTACCATTGCCATGAGACTGACCAATGACAGGGACAACTTTCTCCACAACCGAAGTGGTGTTAGATTCTCACACTGACTCCTCAGTTCCAGGGTAAGAGAGGCAGAGAACAAAGGTTAAGCTAGGACTGAAATCAGAATGCCTGGCAGAGCAGTCTGAATGCTACCTCTCACCACAAGCACATGTATTTCTGCTTTCCTTAACCTGTCCTCAGTCACAGGACCATGTGTATGTTCAAAGCACCAACAATGAAGGAAGACTTCATTAAGGAGATGGGCAGGTTCAAGTTATATCCAGAAGATTCCATCCATATTAAAGAAGCTAGATTCCACAGCTTTAAGCAAGCAATGCCCATCAGAGGTGAGAGACAAACCAGCGACACTCTCCCACCACCCCCTTGGTGTGGGAACAGCTAATCATCAGGAAATATCTGACTGATCTCCCATGGAGCTCTGCTGCTGCGAGAGGGAGCCGTAACTGCAGTGGTGGTAGCTGTGACCTGCGATGGTAGCTCCAGGGATCAGCCGTGGCTGCCTGGGGCTCTGACGACTCCTCACCTGTTTGTGAGCCTCTGTGGTGCAAGCTTTTTTGTAGGGTCGGATTTCTTCAGAGCCAAATCCTGGGATCCACATGTTCCATTGGCGCTCTGCAAGGACGAAGCCAGCACAGAGATAAGGGGACTGGGCAGGCAGGGTCAGGGTGCAGTGTGACCCTCAGACAAGGGCAGGGGGGACGAATCTAAGCAATCAGCTAAGTAACAGTAACCCTGCAGAGGGATTGTAGGGAACACAAATGGGGGAATCTTGTGTCGTGCTCCAAAGTTGAACGGATACCATTTGACTTTCTTGCCAAGTAAATGGGTCAAAGCCATGGGTGTTGAGTCCTAAGGTTTCCATGCAGCTCCACAGAAAGGGAGTCATTTTTCAGTGGTCTTACTCCTATCAAATCTGCAACTGAGGTACTTGCCCTTGAATCGAACCTGCAATCCTTTGGTCCAAGGGTTATCCACTGCCAGGGCTATGTATAACTTTTGACTTCCCCAAAAAGTTTACTAATAGTCTACTGTTGACCAAAAGCCTTACCGATTACATGAGCAGTTAATAAACATAATTTTGTGTGTTACATGTATTGTATTCTGTGTTCATACAACAAAGTAAGCTAGATAAAAGAAAATCTTAAGGAAGAAAAAATACATGTACAGTGCTATAAATGTAAAAAAATAAATGTGTTAGATGAGTATCTCCCAGAAAAACCCAAGCTCAAATTTAGTGTTTATTATGTAGAAAAGCAGAATACAAATTTATATACACGTTATGGTTATAATTTTCTTGGAAAAATGCATAAATAAGCTAAAAACTGGAAGGGAAACACCATTTTTTGAATGGTGGAGATATAATAGCTACATTTACTAATCTCTTACTTCGAGCCAGGTCCTGTGCCAGTCATTTTACAAACCTAATTCATAATTCTCACCATTACCCTATAAGGAGGATATTATGATCTCCATGTTACAAATGAGGAAATGGACTCTAAGAGAAATTAAGTAAGAAAGATAAGGTGACACAGGTAGATGGTGGTCTGGGAATACATAAATATCAGAGCCTGAAAGTCTGATCCTGACATAAAGGTTCCTCCAGCTACACTTTTCATGATGGTCCTGAAGGAATTGGAATCATGGGGACACCTCAGGGAGAAACGAGACCACATACCTAGGTGCAGCTGGACATCCTTCACCTCCAGGGTGCTGGACTTGCGATGCCGAGCAAGCTGGCAAGCTGCGGTCACTACACTCTCAATAAAATCATCAGCAATCTGCAGCAGCATCTGGGGAAAAGTGGGAGAGAGAACCATGTCATTGGCAGGATAAGCTCCTGTTGCTGGGACAACTGTATCAGCCTGAACCATATATTCAGTCAGGCTCCCTACCAGAGGCCTATAATCAGCATTGGCCTAAGGTGAGAGGAAGCGTGAGGATGGCAACAGAAACGCATTAACTCATTAGCCAGGTGGAATGCAACTTACACCTTTCTGAGGATGAGCTTTCTGTACTTTCTACCCAGCAGGCATCAACCAGCTTAATCCCTCACCCCCATATCGTCTTATGAATTAGGTGGGAAAACAAAAGTTAATTATTATTATTATCCTTCACTCACAGTCTCTTAAAGCATTTAAATTTCCATTACCCTATCTAGTCCTTATAATAATCCTGTGGAAAAAAAAGAATTTTACCCTGATTCTACAGCAGGGGATGCTAACACTCAAGGAGACGATCTGGCTCATGGCTATATAACTACTAAGCAGTGGTACCAGGTTTCAACCTCGAGATTCTGAATCCAAATCCTGGGTTCTTTCCACTTCAATATATTAATCCTGGACTGTGTGATGAACAAAATCAGAATTCTGAAGCTAAAAATCTACATAAAGAAACTGAAATTTTAAATCAATGCCTTCCCATGGCTTCCTTTTCGGACCAAAAATTAAAATAAAATTACTATCATAGATGTAGACATTCTTTGTTTTGCTGGGTCATTAATGCATTGTCATCTTTCCTATGGAACCAAATGAATATCAAAAAATAAGGAGATGGGCAGGTTCAAGTTATATCCATAAGGTTTGATCCATATTAAAGAAACTGGATTCAACAGCTTTTATATATATATATATTTTTTTTTTTTAATTAATTTTTTTACAGAGAGGAAGGGAGACAGATAGCTAGAAACATCGATGAGAGAGACATCAATCAGCTGCCTCCTGCATGCCCCTGACTGGGGATGTGCCTGCAACCAAGGCACATGTCCCCAACCGGAATCGAACCTGGGACCCCCCAGTCCGAAGGCCGACGCTCTATCCACTGAGCCAAACCGGTTTCGGCTAGATTCAACAGCTTTAAGCAATGCCCATCAGAGTTGAGAGACAAACCCGGTCACCCCAACTTCCCTCTTCTGCTGGCCTGGTCTCCCCTAACTGCCCTCCCCTGTTAGGTTTGATCACCCCCAACCTGCCCTCCCTTGCAGGTCTGGTCCGTGCCAACTGCCTTCCCCTGCTGGCCATCTTGTGTCCACATGAGGGCAGTCATCTTATGTGTTGGAGTGATGGTCAAGCTGTATATTACTCTTTTATTAGATAGGATAGAGGCCTGGTGCATGGGTGGGAGCCAGCTGGTTTGCCCTGAAGGGTGTCCTGGATCAGGGTGGGTGTTCCCTGGGGGCATAGGGTGTCCTGGGCAAGGAGCCTCTAGTGGTTTGTTGACTTAACCACCCCTGGCCAGGGTTTGGGGAAAGTTTGGCTTCCTTCATTGCCAGGGGCAACTCAAGCCTCCCTCCTGCTCTCTCTGTGGCTGTAGCCATCTTGGTTGGGTTAATTTGCATACTTGCTCTGATTGGCTGGTGGGCATGGCTTGTGAGTGTAGTGGAGGTATGGTCAATTTGCATATTGCTCTTTTATTAGATAGGATATATCTATATCTATATATCTATATATAGTTGGTTGCCTAGGGCTGTGGGGGCTG
Source organism: Lasiurus borealis (assembly GCA_004026805.1). Lineage (NCBI taxonomy): Eukaryota > Metazoa > Chordata > Mammalia > Chiroptera > Vespertilionidae > Lasiurus > Lasiurus borealis. The sequence goes on from PVJN01012534.1 coordinate 26,838, forward strand.
GGGAAAAATGGGAAATGACTGCTAATGGGTATGGGTTTCTTTTAGGGATGATGAAAATGTTCCAAAATTGATTATGTTGACAATTGAACAACTCTCAATATAGTAAAACCCACTGAACTATAGATTTCAAATGGATAAATTTTATGGTACAGGAATTACATCTCAATAAAGGTGCTGGTCCAAATGGCCACACATGTACAAATATTTTTCCTCTGATTAAAACAAACAATGGAGTTATATTGTTTTTATAACCTGCATTTTCTTTCTCTATCATTACATATTACTCAGCAAAGGCAAAACAAAAACATCCCAAAATTATACAAAATCACCCAGCATTAAGGCACAGAAGTTTCTAGAGTAAAAGAAGCCTCCAAAACCAGCACAACAGATGAAAAAAAGAGATATACTTAGATACATATAAAAATTGAGAACAAGAAAAAGACTCTAAAATTGTCACCTACCACAATAGGAAGTCAATAGACTATTATAAAATTAATGAATCAGTCCTGGCTGATGTGGCTCAGTTAGCTGGGCATCATCTCATGTACCATCAAAAGGAAGTTGCCAGTTTGAGTTCTGATCAGGAAATATGCGTGGATTGCAGGCTTGCAGGAGGCAGCCAATCAATGTTTCACTTTTACATGGATGTTCCATCCTCCCTCCCCCCCCCTTCTCTCTCTCTCTCTCTCTCTCTCTCTCTCTCTCTCTCTCTCACACAAAATCAACTGACAAATCTTTTAAGCCTGGCCAGAGTGGCTCAGTTTGTTGAGCATCATCCCATGAACTGAGGGGTCCCTGGTTTGATTCCTGGTCAGAGCATATGCCTAGGTTCTGGGCCTGATACTCATTCAGTAAGGGATGTGCAAGCTCTCTATCTCCCTCTACTTTCCTCTCTCTCTAAAAAATTAAAAATATTTTTTTAAATATTAAAAAAATAATGAGTTAAAGGGTGTATGTTTAAGTATATTACTTAGAAATACAGAGGAATAAACTAAGAACAACTAAAACTATTGTGAAGCAGACTATGTCCTTTTTGACAGGCCAAAGTAGCAGCAGCTGTTAAGTATAAAGTGTCTTGTATAATTATTCCATGGGGCCCTCCTAATAACCATGCAGATAAGTAATGTCATACCCTACCAATAGAGGAGGAAGCTGAGTCTCAGAAAGCCTAAGTAATTTATCCACAGCTACAAAGCTGTTACCTGGAAGAGCCAAGATGCAAATTCAGATTTATCTGCCTCTAAAGTCTGTGCTCTTCACCACTATTATATACTAGTTCTCAGGGACACATCCTCTGTGGTACCCAGTCTCTCTTACCTCCTCTACATCTTCATCCAATTGCTCATTAGGATCCACTTCTCTTACTAAGTCTTGTAATTTCTTCTTGGTCAACACCTAAAGTTAATTAGGAGAAGATTTTTCAGCCAAGTATCAAGGCAACGAACAAAGGACTCATTATGTTATGATGCAGAAAGGTTGTAAATTTGTTGGTTTTAGTTTTCTGCTGTAAGATTACACTCTCAAGACAGAAGTAGCCTCCGCCCTAGCCAGTTTGGCTCAGTGGATAGAGAGCTGGCCTGCAGACCAAAGGGTCCTGGGTTCCATTCTGGTCAAGGTTACCTACCTTGGTTGCAGGCTCCTCCCCACCCTGGACCCTGGTCAGGGGCAACCAATTGATGTGTTTCTCTCTGTCTTTCCCTTTCTCTTCCATTGTCTCTAAAAGATCAATGGAAAAATATCCTCAGGTGAGGATTAATAACAACAAAAAAACAGAAGTAGCCTAGGGAAAGGCAGAAAGAGCAGTTTGAAAGAGAGGCCAACATCTGTCAATTTATTTCAGTCTCATCTCTTTTTCTCACTGTGCCTCACTTTCCCTCTACAGTAAATAATTTGCCATTTTCTGACCACCACAAACCATACAGTGCCTCTGCTGCTTTGGACATGCTCTTCCACCCTTCTTCCTATCTGCTTGGCTCATGGTACCTCCTTTACTTTATTTTATTTATTTTTCTTTAAATGTATTTTTATTCATTTCAGAGAGGAAGGGAGAGATAGGAACATCAATAAGAGAGGATCATTGATTGGCTGCTTCCTGTGCACCCCACACTGGGGATGGAGCACATAACCTGGGCATGTGGCCTGACCAGGAATTGAACCACGACTTCCTGGTTCAACCACTGAGCCACACTGGCTGGGCCAATATAGAATTTTAGAAGTCCAAGGAGGGAAAAGACCTTTTTCAGCGAAAGGAAGAGGTAGCATCTGAGATGGGACATCTCTCAAAGCATTACTGGTTCAAATAAGAAAAGACTACAGAGAGCAAAAAGTAAAAAGATTATACCTGATTGTTTTCAGGGCTGAGACGCCCTCCAGATCCAGGTGTGCCTGGTATCTTTACCACTGTAGTGCTATTGGCCATGGAACCTTGTGGAGGAGTGCTGGCTGGTTCCGGTTTTATGGATGAGAAATTGGACAGGTTGATGAGGGCTGAGGGGCCAAACTGGTTCATAATCTGCCGAGCTTTGGACTTCAGCTCATAGAGCTTATCGAGATCCTGTTTCTTCCTGGAGGTATGAGGACCAAGACCAATCAACTGTGGAAGGCAAGCACAAAGATTAGCTCCAGAAGACCTGTAACGAAGGATGAGTTTTGAAAGTAAAATAACAGGCCGAAACCGATTTGGCTCAGTGGATAGTGTCAGTCTATGGACTGAAGGGTCCCAGGTTCGGTTCCGGTCAAGGGCATGTATCTTGGTTGCGGGCACATCCCCAGTAGGGGGCATGCAAGAGGCAGCTGATCGATGTCTCTCTCTCATCGATGTTTCTCTCTCTCTTGCTCTCTGTAAAAAGTCAATAAAATATATATTAAAAAAAGAAGAAGAAAGTAAAATAATAGGAGGTCTACCAGACTTTGAAAGATCTTCAGTATATCAGGAATAGTGACTATATGATACTTGCACGTTAAAAATGGAGGGAATGAGCCGAAACCGATTTGGCTCAGTGGATAGAGCGTCAGTCTGGGGACTGAAAGATCCCAGGTTTGACTCCGGTCAAGGGCATGTACCTTGGTTCCAGGCACATTCCCAGTAGGGGGCATGCAGGAGGCAGCTGATCAATGTTTCTCTCTCATCGATGTTTCTAGCTCTCTATTCCTCTCCCTTCCTTTAGGTAAAAAAGTCAATAAAATATATTAAAAAAAATAAAATAAAATGGAGCGAATGAAGTATATTCATTGCTGTCACCTGATATTTAGACACCATCTCTTCTCCAAAAGCTTAATGAAATAGTCCACAAAATTGAAGTAAGAAAGTATATGAAACGAGGAATCTCATGTGCAAAAATAAACTAGAATGAGCAAGACAGTTTTGAAGACTTTGTAAAAATAAAATACATGGTTAAGTACTACATGCATTATTTTTGAGCATCAAGTAATGTTAACTTCAAATAAATCACGGCACAGTCACATACTTAAAAACCAACCACAAAACTTCAGAAAACAGGTTAGTTCATTTTGGCATTTCAAAACATGCTTAATTCTACGGCAGGGCTATACCTAGTAAACAAAATGTTTAGCAATTGTGAAAATCCTTTTGTCATCAAGAACAAACTTTCTCTCAGTGTTAGCAATCTTTAAGTACATGCAGAGTCCCTAGGAGTAGCTGGGACTCCTAAATTTTAGAGCCAGGAGGTTGAATCTGTGACATCAGCTGTTGTGTCATCAAGATCAGAAGCACATTCACCACGTTCCTTTCACAGTAGCTTCAAAGAACTTACTTACAGCTATCTGAGTGTCTAGATCTTTAATTACATCAGCAACAGCTGTGAGCCCGGTGAAATGAGAGGCAGCCATTTTCAAAAGCTACCTGTAAATGAACAACTAACATCAAGCACTACCTTTTTTTTTAAAAAAAAATCATATACAGTGGTACCTCGAGATATGAGTTTAATTTGTTCCGTAACCTTGAGTCGAGGTAAACTGGTGGGGTCCTGTACAGCCAGCCGATCCGCTTGATTACTCCTATCTCAAATGTTGCTTGTATTTCAAAGCAAAAATCGCTCGCTCGACGGCTTGTATCTCAAAAATCTCCTATGCTAGGGCACTCGTATCTCGAGGTATGAGCCTTTATTCCAATGATGCCCACAGTGTGAGAGAGCAAGCAGGCCCTCCACAAAATTCTGCTCTGCAGCCGCCCATAAACCAGCTGCTTATATAGGTTAGGACATGGATTACAAGGGCAAGAAGGGATTACAGGCCTGGGGAAGTAGGAGGCTAGGGTGGGACTCATTGTTTGGGCAACAAGGCTGTTAATCTTTGCATGATGATAGGCGGTTCTTGAATGAGAATGGTTCCAAGGTTGACTCCCTGGGCCTGGGGGCATCCAACTCCCAGGACAGAAAATCCTTTCTTTAACCAACACAAGGCAGTCATGGTTAACCGAGCATGATTAACATTTCCCATAACCAGAGCTAGTCCCCAATATTCTATTTTCGCCCCTAACATAACTGCTAACTCATACGCCTGGAATTATATTTGTAATCCTAAAATTATTACTTAGATCCAGATTAGTCTTTTGTTCTTTGGTATAATGCTATGAATACTCTTAGTTATAAAATATATAGAACTTTATAATTTATAAATCCATGAATTAGGTATTAAAAAAAAAACTGCCAAAAAGTTTTCCAGGGTTGCTGTACTATCTTAAATTTCCATCAACAATGTATAATTGATTCAGTTTCACGGTATCTTCGACAGCATTTTGGATATTGGCCTGTAATTCTCTTCTTTGTAGTGTCTTTATCTGATTCTGAAATTACGATAATACTGGCCTCAGAAAAAGAGCTTGGAAGCATTCCTCTTGGATTTTTTGGAATAGTTGAGAAGGTTAGGTGTTCTATGAATGTTTGGTAAAAATCCCCTGTGAAGCTGTCCAGGGATCCGGGCTTTTGTTTGCTGAGAGTTTTCTGATTACTGCTTCTATTTCATGAGCTGTTATTGGCCTATTCAGGTTTTCTGATTATTCCTGATTCAGTTTGGGGAGATTTTATTTTTCTCAGACTTTGTCTATTTCATCCACATTGTCCAGCTTGTTGACATATAGTTGTTCATAATATTTTCTTATAATCCTTTGCATTTCTGTGATGTTAGTGGTACTTCTCCACTTTTGTTTCTGATTCCATTTATTTGGATCTCTGTTTATTTATTTATTTTTTAACTCCATACTGTTCTCCACAGTGGCTGCACCACTCTCTGTTTCTTGATGAGTCTAGCTAACGGTTCATCCATCTTGTTTATCTTTTCAAAGTAAAAGAGAATTTTTGGACTGGAACCAGATTCTTTATCCACTGGAATCAAGGAATGAATTTACGGACAGAAAGTGGGATAGCCAAGGTGGAGATTTATTGAAGAACAAGTACAGGCTCCCACATGGGGAGAGGGAAGAGTCCCACAGAATGGACTCCCAAGTACGGAGGGGAAAAGGGTCCCCTCAAGCACTACCCTTGCCACAGAACCATTTCAGTCCCACGGCCAGGCACACCTTCATCAACCAGGAACCAGGCAAACTGGATGTGGAGAAACATCTCCTTATCCCTCCTGGCACCAAGTACAACATCTCCATCTCTTTCATATACAACTTTTAAAATTAATTAATCATTATAATAGAATAGACTCTCTTCCTATAAAACGAATGCTCTATTTTTAGGGATAAACTAGCAGCATATGAAATACCATAATTAGCCAAAATGGTGGAATTTTAACTTGCAGAAATCATGGCAATTGTTTCAGAACTTGGTAATGCTTAGCAACCTGAAGGACTATTTGCATCTGTTCTACTGTTGCCCATATTGCTGAGTTTTCCCCCAACACACCCCTTTGATATGACACCTTCCCCTGGCTTACCCTTAATAAAAGCAACTAACTGCACTGGGAAAATGATCAAGAGAAACTTGTTGGTCAAGAGACAGATCCAAGATGGCGGCATAGATAAACACCTACATTGCTGCCTTGCAACAATTTCAAAACTACAACTAAAAGACAGAACGGACAGCATCCAGAGCCACAAGAAAGCTGGCTGAGTGAAAGTTCTACAACTAGAAGGAAAGAGAGGGGCTCACTCACGAAGACCCAGAGGAGCTGTAAAAAGCTAAGGTAGGGAGACGTGCATGTGGAGAGAGCGGGTGCCAGAGTACCTGGCTGGGTTTCTCTGGCAGGAAGGAGGCGGAGACTGCCAACTGCATTGAACCCCTTATCCTACAGCACTGAACCCCAGATCCAGCCAAAACTCATACAGGGGTAGTTTGGACTCGGAGCTGGGGTCCAGTGTGGAGAGCCCTTTGTCCTGGGATACGGGTCGCCCCCACGCCCTTCACTCAATGCACATTCGTGGGGAACCTGGCGCTAAACCATTCTTATACGACCTGCTTTTGGGTTGGGGTTTTGTATGTAGCAGAGCAGCTCCCTCGCTGCGATCTATTAAAAGTCAGCCTTCGACACAAGGGTTTGTAAAAAAAAAAAAGAAAAGAAAAGAAAGAAAAAGAATTCCCTAGAAAAAAAATGGATAAATTTAGCGAGACCCAAGAGAAGATGAAAAAAGACCAAGTAGAAATTAAACATACATTGATTGAAATAAAAAGTATTATACAGATATCTAACAGCAGACTAGAGGAACGCAAGAATCAAGTCAAAGATTTGAAATACAAAGAAGCAAAAAATATTCCACTGGAAAGAAAAAAAAAGAAAAAAGGATAAAAAAATGTGAAGATAGGGTAAGGAGCCTCTGGGACAACTTGAAGCATACCAACATCAGAATTATGGGGGTGCCAGAAGAAGAGAGAGAGCAAGATACTGAAAACTTATTTGAAGAAATAATGACTGAATTCTTTCCCCACCTGGTGAAAGAAATAGACTTACAAGTCCAGGAAGCGCAGAGAACCACAATCAAAAGGAATCCAAAGAGGACCACACCAAGACACATTATAAGTAAAATACCAAGAGCAAAAGACAGAGACAATATTAAAAGCAGCAAGAGAAAAACAGTTTATTACCTACAAGGGAGCACCCATAGGACTGTCAGCTGATTTCTCAACAGAAACTATGCAGGCCAGACGGGAGTGGCAAGAAATATTCAACGTGATGAATAGCAAGAACCTACAACCAAGATTATTCTACCCAGCAAATCTATCATTCAGAATTGAAGGGCAGAAAAACAGCTTCACAGATAAGAAAAAACTAAAGTTCATCAACACCAAACCAGTATTATATGAAATGCTGAAAGGTATTCTTTGAGAAGAGAAAGAAGAAAACAGTAAAGATAAAAATTTTGAACAAAAGTACATATCCATCAACAAGTAAATCTAAAAATCAAGTGAATTCAAAATCTGATAAACAGAACAAACTGGTGAATATAATAGAATTAGGGGCAAAGAAAGGGAGTGGACTGATAATTCTCAGGGGGAAAGAGGTCAGGGGGGTGCAGGGAGAGACTGGACAAAAATCATACACCTATGAGGACAATGCAGGGGAGGTAAGGGCAGAGGGTGAGGTGGGAGCCAGGTGGAGGGGGGCTATGGAGGGAAAAAAGAGGAACAACTGTAATAATCTGAATAAAGATTTATTTAAAAAAAAACAAACAGTACAAGATTGAAATTTCAAAAAACAACAACAGAAATCAGTATGTGAATGTCCCCAGCAACATTATTCATAATTGCCAAAAACTGGAACAATCCAGATAGATGTCCTTTTACTAGAGAATGGATAAACAAACTAGGTTTATCTATACAATGGAATACAACTCGGCAATAGAAAGGAAGAACTACTGATACATGCAACAATATGGATAATCTCAAAGGTATTATGCTAAGTGAAAGACACAAGACTCAAAAGGTTACTTAACATATTATTCCATTTATCTGACACTCTGGAAAAGGCAAAACTATAAGGATGGAGAACAGATCAGCTGTTGCCAAGGATTTGGGTGGGAGAGAGTTTATCTACAAAGGAGCAGCCTGAGGGAAATTTTGGGGGTGGTGGAACTGAGAGGTAACCAGAGTGCTGTGGTGCTCACATCACAATATGCACTTGTTACAGCTCACAGAACCATACCCCCACAAAGGGAGAATTTTATGGTATATAAATTTAAAAAACAAAGTATCACAACCTGCCCTAACTAGTTTGGCTCAGTGGATAGAGCATCGGCCTGAGGACTGAAAGGTCCCAGGTTCAATTCCAGTCAAGGGTATATACCTTGGTTACAGGCACATCCCCACTAGAAGGTGTGCAGGAGGCAGCTGAATCGATCTCTCTCTCATCGATGTTTCTAACTCTCTATCCCTCTCCCTCTCTGTAAAAAATCAATAAAATATATTTAAAAAAAAAAACAAAACAAAAAAGCATCACAATCTGATCAGAATGGTCAATGGCTTCCCAAATGATGTTTACTGACAACTTTCATCAAGGCCAATGTGGATGAGGTTGACCAAGTATAAAGGAATGAAGTGACCAATAATAATCTGAATTCCATTATGTAATGTACCATGATTGCCTCTGAGCTACTCAAATTTCTAACTCTCATGTCCTTAAAATGCCAAGAGATAGGGATGTACTGCTACTGAAAAACAGGCATTAACTCTGGGAGAGTTTGAGAGAACAATTATAATAGTAAACCTTGACTAGCACCTATTATGCGGAAATCACGTCCTATGGGATTCACAAAGTCCAGAAAAGTCCATGCCCCAGTAATCTACTTTGAAAAGTAGTTAATAATTTTATCAAAACAAGATTATATGGCTTTTAGTAACCCACCACATTTAAACTGTTGTTAATCCACTGAGGATCCAAGCCCTATTTTTGCTTTTAGCAACTTTGTTCTTTAAACAGAAATCCAGTTGCAATGCTATTATTCTATTAAACGGATCTGATTTTTCAGAAGGTAGGAAACCAGTGTTGACTTTGCAGTAGTCATAAGACCTGGCCTCCTCATGGAGGGGAAAAAAAAAAAAAAAGACCTAGCCTTCTCTCTGCCATCTGTTCCATTAATAGGATTTTTTTTTTTTTAAGAAAATAGGAGAATAGAAGGCCAAATTAGGTTTTACACTATTTTACCTTAGAAATGTTTAGAAAGTTACTATTTAAATCAAATACAGCCCTAGCCGGTTTGGCTCAGTGGATAGAGCATCAGCCTGCAGAATGAAGGGTCCCAGGTTTGATTCCAGTCAAGGGCATGTATCTTGGTTGCAGTCACGTCCCCGGTGGGAGGGGCATGCAGGAGGCAGCTGGTCGATGTTTCTCTCTCATCGATGTTTCTTACTCTCTATCCCTCTCCCTTCATCTCTGTAGAAGATAAATAAAATATGTTAAAAAAAAAAAAAACAGGACAAGGGGACTATTAGCCTGTTAGCATAAAAGCCCTATTACTGTGGTGCATGACTTGACTTAATGACTGGGTTTTCTACTTGGTTGTTTATTTCCTCACTGGCTTCTACATGTAACCAAATGAGCTCAGATTTCCTAGTCTACATGAACCAAAAGGAATCAATTAATTGCAGTCTGTGAGACTGGAGAGCAAGAGAAATACAGGTTTCCCTTCACCAGTTTTTGGACTAGTTTGATCCTATTTAGGTGGTTTTGACTTAATACAAAGGTTAGTACAGTACAGTGGCCAAGGGCATGGACTCTGATGACCGTGTCTGGGTTCAAGTACCAATTCTGACCCATACTAACTCTGTCTTTGAGCAATTTACCTAATCTCTTTCTGCTTCAATTTCCTCATCTCTAAAATGAAATTAATGATAACGTATACCTTCTGGGATTGTTGTGAAAATTCACTAAATTTATGTCTCTAAAGCAGTTAAAGTGTGTGTTACAAAGGAGAACATGTTTTAAACATGTTTGCTAATATATGCTCTCCTCTTCTAAATGCTAGTTATAAAGATCAGAGTGTTAAAACTAAAAGGCGTCCTATAACTATTTTATGACTATAGACATTAGAAAAAGGAAGTAGATTGAAATAAAACAGTAGTGGCAAATGGTTACAAGGAGACTTATATGAGGTGCTGGATACCATCCTACTTCTGCCACTGAGTGGAGTTCCCTGTGACCAGAGTTTCTACCGGCAAATTCTAAAGTCCATTCTAGCTCTAACAATTAGTGTGTAAGACTTTAAATTAAGCAATATAGAGAGTTCAAAGTTTGTCTTCTGCCTCCAACACCCCTGTTTTACTGTGTATACTGTAAATACTGTTGATATGTCCCCTCTAAAGTATTTTGGGGCTTCCCACAAAAACCTCTGGTCAAAAGTGTATGTTTCACATTCATATCTGCACTAACACAAGGATTTTTTTATCAGTTACTTTGAAATCCTATTTAATAACTCAATCAATACTAGGGCCACCAATGAGTGAAGTAAGTACATTTTGTAAACACAGATGAGGATATTAACCCAGTAATAAATTATCATTAAACCATTAAGTACCTTGCTTGAAATGGTGGTATGGACATGCTTATCTTACTAGAGGCCTGGTACATGAAATTTGTGCACAGGGGCTGAGCAGAGGGTGGAGGGTGGGTAGTGTCCCTCAGCCCAGCCTGCACCCTCTCACAGTCCAGGAGCCCCTGGGAACTGGCCTAAGCTATAAGTCAGACATTCTTAGCACTGCCGTGGAGGCGGGGAAGCCCCCACACCTCCCGCTACTGCCACTGTGCTTGACAGCTGTGAGCTTGGTTTTGGGGACTGCACTGACCACCAGGGGGCAGCTCCTGTGTTCAGTATCTGCCCCCTGGTGGCCAGTTCACATCATGGCAACCGGTTGTTCCACTGTTCAGTTGATTTGCATATTAGCCTTTTATTATATTAATTAATCTTATAATTTGGTATAAGTTTTGATCACTGACTTACAGTATAGGTACTTGCAAACAGCACAGGCTAACTCACTGGGGGGAAAATAAGTTTTAACTAAGCACAATTTCCCCAATCATCTAGTTCACATTACAATTGTAAACTCCACTTTACAATTGTAAAGGTTAAGCCCTTGATTCAAATTGGCCTTTGTTGGCCTCCCAAAAAGTTTTATTCAGGTCCTGTTTTTCTATCTTGAATATCTATGCTTCTTTAAAAAGCACACAACTTTAAAAAGGAAAAAAGGATAAAAACAAAAAATAATACAGATTAAAACACAGGGATTTCAACCTTAAATACCACACTACATAAGTACCCTAATAAGTGATAGTACTTAATATTGAGTCTTAAGGAGGAAGGGTACTTCCATTCGATGATATGCTATGTCTGACTATTCCTTCTACTTTGATGATGGGCAAACTCAGACATGGAGAGGAATCCACTTAGAAAATTAGAAAAAAATTTTAGTCAAACACAAAACTGGGTTTGACTGGGGCTGGACCACTCAGTCCTTGTGATTTCAGGCAAGGTACTTAACCTCTCTGAAGCAATTCTCTTATCTGTACAATGGGACTAACGATAGCTCACGTGTGGGGCTGTAAGTGGTAATTAAATGGTACAATACTTGAAAGTGCTTTTATGATGGTGCCTGGTTCGCCTGAGCATGAGCAGGTTTCAGTCCAAGATACTGTTGAAGAAGAGAAGTGATATTGGTCCAAGTCTCCCTGCCAACCTTATCTAAAAGCAGCCATCTCCAGAGTGAGTGCTTAGGCTAAAAATACAGGGTACAGCTTATGTATCTGCAACTTTCTAAATGGCTTACGACACGTTTTGGGGGGGAGGGATGAGCTTCACGTAAAGGTTTCTTAACTGGTAGTGACATTCACTGTATCAATGTCAATACAGTAACAAGACTAAAAAAAAAAAATAAAGTCGTAAAATCTGGGAAAATTCCCTCTGAGGTTTGAAGAGAAGCATGTTTTCAAGGGATATTAACCCAGCATTTCCTATTGGCTATGCACAGTAGGGTACTGCTCCAAAAATCATGATCTAATCCAAACTGCTTCGCTGGGATCCTAAACCCTCTCTTTACATGTCAAATAGGGATTTAAAAAAAAAAAAAAAGATTATCTTTCGGGCCCTTCCATCTCTCTGAGATCAGGGTTGAGTGGGAATGGAATTTAAAGCGCTTGTCAAGTAGTAAGTATATAACTGAGTTCAAACTGCTTCAACGTCACATCAGAGTTTCGCAAGACTGATGCCGAAAACGAAGACTGATGCTTGCAATGTGGGCTTCCTAGATTAAGGATCTGATACAAAAAATAAAATAAAATAAAATAAAAAAAGCCTGGCAAAGACCGAGTAGGCAGAGCGAAGGAGTCGTCTTCCCACGAACACATCCTCCACCGCGCTGGGTTCGGAGAACAGGAGGGGTGGGGAATGGATCGCTCTATCTATCTTTCCCAAACTCGCTCCTTTCCCCTTCCTTAGGGGCTGTTCTCCCAGCCGGGGGACCCCCGACCCTCTCCACCTTTACAAGTTCGGGTTCCCACAGTTGGTGTTCCCTCCGCTAGCTACTCCGGAGCCTGCGAGCCCCGATCCTGTCTGTGTACCCCGGGAAGCACGGCTTCCCTGACCGCTCCTGCTCTTCCCAAACCCACATGTTCTCTTGACTTTTTCCGCCCCTCAGACTCGACCTGAGTCTTGGCTGCTCTGTGTCTGAGTGAGTCCCTAGGCGCACGGGGTCTCCGCTGTCTGTCCCGCTCCTGCCTCCGAGGAGGAGTCCCAAGCGCTCACGGCTCCGCTTTTCCCTCTCAGGAGCCCGGGACCGCACGCCCGGTTCCGTCCCGAGCCTTCTCCGCCGCTCAGGAGCGCGGGTCCTCACCGTCCTGTGCCTCTCAGACTGCTTTCCCTCCGGGGCCGGGGGAACTCGCATCGGTCCCCGCTCCCTAAGTAAATCCCGCCTGGAGCCCGGCTCCTTCCATCTCTGAGATTCCCCTCTTCTCCGATCCCCTCCGTCCCGTCCCAGGAGCCTGATTCCTCACGCTCCCGTCTCCGCCACAACCTGCCGCTGCAGACACGGACCCTCTCCTCTCTCTGGGTCTGGGCACTGACTCCCTCCTCCCGCTCTTCTTCCTCGACTGCCAGGGCCCAAGACTCACAGGCAGCAGGTCTATCTCCCCATGATATGCGGAGACTGCCCCAGTGAAGCGATCGTCTCGGCAGCCGGTCCGACTGCTCGGCCCTCCCCGAGTACTTCCGGCACCGCTCCCCGCCTCCAACCCGGAAACGCGCGGCTCTTCCGGCCGGCGGGCGCGCGCCTGGGCCGCGCAGGCGCAGTTGGGCCCCGGGCGACACGTGGTCGCAGGACCGGGCTGTGGCTGAGCGCCGCCGCCTCGGCTTCTCTTCCCCCCGCTGTGTGGGCTGGAAGGCTGGGCAGGCTCAGCGCCTTCCGCACGCGTTAGGCACCCTGCCCTAGTTGTTTCTAGCCGACTCCGCCTGTCGTATATGTCGCTACCGTGGCCGGTAATTGACGCCCTCCTATGGGACAGAGGTCGCCATTTTTGAATGGTGCCTTTGTAGCGGTAGCAGGACCGGGATAGTCACCCGGGACAGCCATACCCCGTAGGTATCCTGTTGGTCCCGCGTGTGTGTGTGTGTGTGTGTGTGTGTGTGTGTGTGTGGCGTGGAGGGGGTGGGAGCGGGTTGGCAGGAGAACCTAAGGACCAGGGACCGATTGTGCCTGTGAATTAGCAATTAATAATAACACTAATAATGATTGAGCGCTGTCAGGATTTTGCCAAGCCCTTCGCCTCTTGTAAAACTTTTTTATATATATAATTGAGAAAACTTTAAAAATACATATTTATTGGGGGGGATATATATTTATTGATTTCAGAGAGGAAAGGAGAGGGAGAGAGACTCAAGGATGCGCTGGCACCCGCCCTCCGCCCTCCCTCCCCCACCCATCCCCCAGCGCGCTGGCCAGGCAGGTGCCCCAGAATAATCCCTCCATGACCTCCTGTTTCAGAGGCTGAGGCTCAACCACTGAGCCACACTGGGGCTCCGGGTAAATCTTTTAATGATTTAAAGGAAACCTGTGAGGTGGGTGGAAGTGGAAGAGGGAATGGGGATAAATGGTAATGGAAAATAAAGGAGTAATAAAATAAGGAATAATGGAAAATAAAATAAGAAGAGGTAAAGCAGGGTCCTAGCTAATAAGTTTTGAGACTCTGAACTCGGAATTCTCCAAACCCTGTCCTCTAGCCATTACACTGATTCTTTCTCCGTTAGTTCATCCGTCAAATGCTTGGTGAGAAATGCTGCGTTGAGCAGATGCTAGACTTGTAAACAAGACCTGGTTCCAGCCTAAGTCCTTCTGGAGCCCGGGTCCCCACACTAAGATGGTGAAACATAAAGAAATGAATGTAAAAGGGGCTGTGACAGTCCAGAGCAAGTGACTGTAACTGCCAGCAGGAATGGAGAAGAGCTGCCTGCCAGCTGGATTAGTACAGTGACCTGCCTTGCCAGTCTTTATATTTTCCCATCCTCGTCCTACCAAGTTTCTAATCCACCCTTATACTGCCGCCAATCCAAATTTGCGGAATCTTCACCATTAGGCTCCAAATCTTACTTTCCTGCCATTGCTGTCTTCATTCATTAGTCTAGCATACCATTTAAAAAATATATATATTTTATTGATTTTTCACGGAAGGGAGAGGGATAGAAAGCTAGAAACATCATGAGAGAGAAACTTCGATCAGCTGCCTCCTGCATGCCCCCTACTGGGGATGTGCCCCAAACCAAGGTACATACCCTTGACTGGAATCAAACCTGGGACCCTTTAGTCCACAGGCCAGTGCTCTATCCACTGAGCTAAACCGGCCAGGGCCAAATTGCACTTATTAATCCCTTAATCTTTTTCACCCAGTCCCCCGTGTGCCTCTCCCCTCTGGTAACCATCAGTTTGTTCTATATATAAGTTTGTTTCTGTTTTTTTTGTTCATTTGTTTTTTTTTATTCCATTTAAAAGTGAAATTATATGATATTTGTCTTTCTCTGACTTATTTCACTTAGCATAACATTTACCTTGTAGGTTCATCTATGTTGCAAATGGTGGTTTCATTCTTTGAATGTCTATGCCGTTCTGGAAAAGGCAAAACTACAGGGCCATAGAAGAATAGGAGGTGTCATGATTGAGAATAGGGGGAGCGGGTGACTAGAAAAGAAGACAAAGGGACTTTTGGGAGCAATGTAAATGTTTGACATTTTGATTTATTATGATAACAATCAAATGTCTATGAGTTTGTTAAAACTCACTGAAAATATAAGATAAAAAAAGTAAAGGCCCTGGCTCGATGGGTCACATGGTTAGAGTATTGTTTCTATACACCAAAGTTACAGTTCAATTCTCTGGTCAAGGCACGTACAATAATCAACCAATGAATGTATAATTAACAACAAATGGATGTGTGTGTGTGCTCTGAAAAAATAATTTTTTTAAATGAATTTACTGTATGTAAATTATACCTCAATAAATCTAACTTCAAAAATGAAATATGCAGGGAAAATAAAGCAAGGATTATATTTTAGAAGTATTTTAATTACACAATAACAATCCATTATGCTTTTAAAAGTTGGAACATTACAGGTCAATCTAAAGTCTTGTGTGTCATTGGCCCCCATCCTGAGTCCCCTCTTTCCTTCTCAGGAGTAATCACTGATGTTTGTTTTTCCAGATCTTTTTTTTTAAAGACACAATCCTGGGCCATAGAAAACATACAACACATATATACACGTGTGAGCTCTTTATTGCATTAATGGTATCATGCAGTACCTGATACTCTATTCAACACCTTTTTCACTATTTTTATATCTGTTAATAAAGACCTATTTCAACATTCCAAGTACAGTATTGCTTTTTTTCTTTCTATCACGCTGTACCTTATTCTGCACCTCTCATCAGTGTAGTTTTTTTAAATCCTCACCTGAAGATTTAAAAAAAAAATTGATTTTATAGAGCGGAAGGGGGAGCTAGAGAGAAATATGGATATGGATATATTGCCTCTCTTACCTGCCCACCGGGGATCAAACCACAACCTAGATATGTGCCCCGATCTGGAATGGAACCCACAACTTTTGATGTACAAGAGGATGCTCTAACCGTCAGTGTTTTTTATGTTTAACTCCTTGAAAGGGCAGCAGTTGCATTCTATTTTATGAACATAATCCATTGTGATGAGGAAGGTTAGGCTGCTCCGGTTTTCGCTCTTACTATGATCACGTGCCTTTGGTGCTCGCGTGCTGGGGCTGGCACACGTTTGTGCTCTTTCAGTTTTAATAAGCGTAGGATTTGTGTTTTCCCCGAGAGGTACGTATAACCCCTAGAAACGGAGGGCAGGAGCAGCGACCCCGCCCACTGCAGCGGAGGGAGCTCCGTTCCTTCTCCTCCCTCCGCCCCGCCCTCTGTGCCCAGGGCACCTTCCCAGCAAGCACTGCTGTATTTGCATATCGACTACATTTTTTTTTGTCTTTGCTTCTAAATAAAAATAAAGAGGCAAATCAGAATCTGTTTGTAAGGCATTCCATCTGACTTCTAAGATCTTGAAATTTCTTCGTAAATTTCTGGAGCATAGGGATTTGTAAACAATTTTATTTCACTTTTACCAAAATGAGGGTTTGGTAGCACTGCCTTCTTATTTTGAGAGAAGCCGGGCAAAAAGGGCTTCTGTCGTGAGTGGCACATGTAGAGCAGCCTGATTGCTCTACGTGCGGAATCGACATCAAGAGATTTCGGAAGCATAATTTTTTGCTATTTGGGCAGCTGGTGATCGTTGGTCCTGGCGCCCGTGCTGTCAAGTGTAAAGGAAGTGAGCTTGCCTTTTGGCTTAGTCTTAAATAATTGATTTAAGGTAGCAGTTAAGTTAGCAATTTCTTATTGCTGTGAGCAACAGCCAGAATTTCTGCACAGCAACTCAGCGATATGTATTCCATCTCTTAAGTTTGTATTCTCCTATATAAGATTATGTTTAACATATTTAGCGGTAAGAGTTCATTCATTCTATAGTTTATTTTTTAGTGCAATTTTATTTTATTTTACTTATTTTTTTTAAAGTATGTTATTTTTTACAGAGAGGAAAGGAGAGGGATAGAGAGTTAGAAACATCAATGAGGGAGAAACATCCATCAGCTGCCTCCTGCACACTGCCACTTGGGATGTGCCTACAACCAAGGTACATGCATTTGACTGGAATCGAACCTGGGACCCTTGAGTCCGCAGGCTGATGCTCTTTCCACAGAGCCACACCGGTCAGGGCTTTTAGTACAAGTTTATTGATTTCAGAGAGCAAGGGAGAATGAGAGCTAGAGATTCATTTAACAGTAAAGTGTGTATTGCACTCCAGCGGACCCAGTCCGGTGCGCCTGACTACACAAGGTTTAAATTTAGTGAAGGGAGAGAATAGCAAAGGGAGGATAACGCTGAATTGGGCTCTGAGTGGGATGTCTGGGAAAGCCTTCCTGAAGCAAATACTTTGAGGCTAAAACCTAAAGAATAAGTAGAAGACAATCAGGCAAAGCGGGAGAGAAGGGCTGTTTAAGTAAAGCCAAAGCCTCGAGAGAGAATGTGCGGAGTGAAACCATCCACTTGGCAAGACAGAGGGAAGCCTGCAGACTCTGCCGCGGTCTGGTCTCACAAGCCTGGTATGTTCATTACAGTATATATTTGTTTATATATATTTATTTATTGTTGACGGTATTACAGATGTCTCCTATTCCCTCCACCCTTTACTCCTCTCCACCCAGCCTCTACCCGACCCCCAGGTCTTCAGCACCCTATTGCTTGCGTCCATGGGTTATGCATATAAGTATGTAAGTGTTTTGGTTTCTCTCTCCTTGTCCCTCCATCCCCACATTGAGGTATCAGTCTGCTCCATACTTCCGTGCTTCGAGTCTTATTTTGTTCGTCAATTCATTTTGTTCATTGGATTCCATGCAGTGTTTTTTATAAAGCAGAATAAATGAAAAATTACTTGTGCTTTATAAAAGCAGGTATCAGCAAACTTTTTCTGCCAAATATATACTTTAGATTTTGTTACCTTATAGTCTTTGCTAGCCACTCAACTCTACTGTTGCAAAACGATGAAAAATGTCACTCCTCTCGGTAGGAACAGTATCTTTTTGTATGATATACACTAGAGGTCCGGTGATCAGGTTCCCCAACTTCCGGCCTCCCTTCCTCCTCCTTTCCTGGCTCCCTCAGCACCCCGCTGCAGCAGCTGGTCGCCAAGTTTTGCGCTGCCCCCTGGTGGTCAGCGTATGTCATAGTGATCGATCGAACTCCCAGTCTACCTGTAGAACTCCCAAGGGGACAATTTGTATATTAGCCTTTTATTATATAGGATGATTTGGAACAGAATTTCTTTTTCTTTTTTTTAAATATATATATATATAGATTTTTTTTTTTTACAGAGAGGAAGGGAGAGGGATAGAGAGTTAGGAACATCGATGAGAGACATCGATCAGCTGCCTCCTGCACGCCCCCTACTGAGGATGTGCCCATAACCAGGGTACATGCCCTTGATCAGAATCGAACCCGGGACCTTTCAGTCCGAAGGCCGACGCTCTATCCACTGAGCCAAACCGGTTTCAGCTTAATTTTTTTTAAATAAATAAAATAAAATAATGTAAAGAAAAGATGGCGAAGAGCAAGATTTGGGGCATGCCTATGATGTCGGGCACGGCGCTGGAAGCTGGTTATCAACTCAGGAGGTTTACCCTGTAGCTGACAAAACAGTGCTGCTGAGGCCAAGAGCCTGAGGCCCAGAGAGGCGCTTAACTAAGGTCCTGTGGCCAAGCAGGCAGCTGACTGGACTCTGTCCTATAAGGAGGTAGATGGTGCCAGTTAGAATATTAATAGTGATACCAGCTGGCATTTCTTGAGTGCTTACTCCATTCCAGACATTATTCTAAGTCCTCCTTTACTCTTCACAGCCCCTGCTGAGGTATCATTAACCATCTTCCTTGTACAGATTAACAAACCGATGCAGAAACAGATTGATCCAAGGTCACAGAGCCAGCAGGGCTTGCATCCTGTCCTCTCTGACTCCAAAGCCTTTTATTTTGGTCCTGGTGGTGGACAGTGAGTAAGGGTGGGGCTGGGGTGAAGGAGGAGGTGATTCACTTGCCTGTGTCTAGATTCAGTCCAGACTTTTTTCCTTGTACCCACTGGCAGAACTCCTTTTTCTCTTTTTGCCTTCTTTTCTGATTCACTCCCCATCTGTTAGGGCTTCTGGCTCCCGAGAATGTGATACAGAGGGTGGTATAAGCTGTGGAGGATGGGGAAGCAGACCCTCAACTGCAGGCAATCCGTAATAAACACACATTTTGTATTGTTCAGGCAATGATTAGGAGAGGGAGTCCTGCCCTGAATAAACATAGACCGTGTACCTGCTCTCAAGGATATTTCATTGCAGAGTGTATATATGTGTCTGGGGGGGGGGGGGACAGAAAGGAGGGGGAATGAGGGAGGAGAGGGGAGTAGATACAGACAAGGAACAAGATAGGTCAGGTGTCAGTAGGATTATAAAAAAAGGCCTAGCCAGTTTGGCTCAATGGATAGAACATCTGCCTATGGACTGAAGTGACCAGGGTTCGCTTCCAGTCAAGGGCACATACCTCTGTTGCAGGCTCTTCCAAGCTCAATCATTGGCCCGGGCTCATGCAAGAGGTAACAAATTGATGTGTTTTTTTCTGTCTTTCCCTCTCTCTTCCACTCTCTCTCTCTCTTTTTTTAAAATATATTTTATTGATTTTTCACAGAGAGGAAGGGAGAAAGATAGAAAGTCAGAAACATCGATGAGAGAGAGACATCGATCAGCCGCCTCCTGCACGCCCCACAGTGGAGATGTGCCCACAAGCAAGGTACATGTCCCCGACTGGAATCGAACCTGGGACCCTTCAGTCCGCAAGCCGATGCTCTATCCACTGAGCCAAACTGGTCTCGGCTCTTCCACTCTCTTTAAAAATCAATGGAAAATATTCCCGGGTGAGGATTAAAAAAAAATATATATATATATATATATATATATATATATATATATATATTATAAAGGAAATGTGAGAGAGTGACTGAGAAGGCACACTGAAAACAGAACAGAAAAGGTCTGGCTCAGGAGCTAAGACCTAGAGCAAGCATATCAAAATTGTGGCCCAGCCAACATAAGGTTGTAATAAAAATTTTGTAATTTAATTTTTGCAATATCCTGTTATACGTAATGGTTAATAATGAACTACAATGTTCACTAATGACTGATTACTGTAAGCGTGTTGATTCATTTCCCTTACGCACTTTACACGCAGGCTCACCATTTCTCTCCACTAATACTAGCAGCGAATATTTTAGCAGCCGACTGCCATGTCATTACTTTTGGATTGACATGTTTGGTGTGCGCAACAGGAAATATTTCGCTTTCAGAGAACAAGAAAAATAGGTTTATTTGCATTACACTTATTAATTTATGTAGTTATTCAGTGTCTGGAAAGTTAATATTCAAGAAAATATATTAATTTTTATAAAATATTCTATTATTTTATGTTAACTATTACTCATTTATATGTCTCTATCGAAATAAACCTACATTTCTATGAAAATTGAAGCTTTTGTTTTTTTGCGGCCCACCTAAACTTACACCTTATTTATTTGGCCCGAGTTAGCCTTTGGGTTTGACATGCTTGACCCAGAGGATGAGAAAGAGCCAGCTAAAGATCTGAAAGAAAGCGTTCCAGGATTCCATGGGGACATGGCAAGGTCAAAGGCCATGAAATAAATCTGTGTGTTTTTTGTTATTACTCAAAAAAGGTTCATTTTAAAATTTATTTAACTTTCTGACTCTGTGCTTGTGCCTTCAACACTTTCACAACTATTTTCTGCTCCTCAATAAGGAAAGCATGCTTGATCCTGTCACAGACACATTTAGCACACCTGGATCCACCATAGGCTCTGCTGACGTGTTTTTTCGTTTTAGACAACCTCATTAGAACTTTAGGCCTTACAGCACGAACTCCTCGAAGTCGGCCTGGGCACATGCCACATGCAGATTTTGGTGCTTTCCCAACCTTCTTGGTGTAAAGATAAACAATTCTGTTACCAGGGGTTTGGGACAGTCTAGTTTTGTTAGAGGCTGTATTGTAGGAGAGCCTCCGATGGTATGTCAAACGCTGGACCATGGTGAATACCTGAAGTCACCGTCCCCGGAAGAGGACTAAATCTGTGTTTTGCAGGAACTTGGAGGCTATAGAGGCTGGGGCAGAGTGACAGAAAGAAAAGGAGTCAAGAGAAGATCCCAGCATCAGCTCATGTAGGGTCTCGTAGACTATGATGAGGATCTTGTTCAAGGTTAATTCTAAGGAGAAGGAAGGCCATTGGAAGAATCAAGAATGAAGACTGGTAAAAAGAACAAAAAAAGAATGAAGACTGGAAGGCAGAAAGACAGGAAGTGGGGAGTCCAATTAGGAAATTCTGACTAAGGTAACAGGCAGGCAAAGATGGCCCAGATCAAGTGGGGATTCAGAGAGGAGGGGGTGTTAGGGCGTTCTTGGGAGATGACTTGGGGATGAAAGTGACAGTCTCTGAGGTGGAAGAGACAGAGGAGAAGCAGGTTTGGTGGTTGGGGGGAATCTAAGGAAAGGTAAGGAGAGAAATTATGAATGTGGTTGTGGACATGTTGAGTTTGGAGAATCAGTGGCTGGCCAGGCAGCTGGCAACACTGTTCCAGGTTAGCGGTAGATACCTAGTGAGACCAGAGGCTGCCAGCTGAGAACCCATAGGCCACACTTCTTCATAAAAGGATAATGTAGGGCCAGTTTGGCTCAGTGGAGAGAGCATAGGCCTGTGGACTCAAGGGTTCCAGGTTCCATTCCGGTCAAGGGCATGTACCTTGGTTGCAGGCACATCCCTACTAGGAGGTGTGCAAGAGGCAGCTGATCAATGTTTCTCTCTCATCGATGTTTCTCACTCTCTATCCCTCTCCTTTCCTCTCTGTAAAAAATCAAAATATATTAAAAAAAAAAAGGAAGGATAATGTAGAGCCCAGAGATGCTTGAAGTTTTTTGTTTTTTTTTTTAAATTGGTTACCAACCAATTAAACAAACTCTGGATTTCTACCTCCTCTTCCAAATTGGATGCTCTGGCCAATTGGGCCAACACCCAAAGAGGCCATGGCAGGCTGGCAGAGGAGCTGCCGCCCCTCCAGATGGGGCATGAACCCCAGGGCTGGCGTGACCCCAGCAGGACTGCTGCAGATTTCATTCAAGGCCTGGTCCTGGCAGCACTGGAGTTTCAAACTCTGACCTGGGCACAAGGTGGCACCCTAGAAAAGGAAAAAATTGACTTTGGGAGTGGCAGCTCTGCAGCTTCTCAGCCATGTAACTCAGGGTGTGCCACTCAATTTCACTGAGCCTGTCTTGCCTCCTCTGGAAAACGGGGGTAACACACCCTTCCCAGAAAGGAAATTCTCCACCTGGAATTCCATCTATGGGGAAGCTCCTGGCACGGTGGCAGACACAGAGAAGGGGCCCGATTTTAGTTTCTTTTCCCTTTAACCTGATGAGCACCTGGTCTCAGGAAATCAGAATGGCTAGGTTGGTGGTCGGCAAACTGCAGCTCGAGAGCCACATACAGCTCTTTGGCCCCTTGAGTGTGGCTCTTTCACAAAATACCACGTGTGGGCGCGCAAGTACAGTGCAATCGAAACTTCGTGGCCCAGCCAGGGCCGGTTTGGCTTAGTGGATGGAGCATCAGCCTGTGGACCGAAGGGTCCCAGGTTCGATTCTGGTTAGGGGCATGTACCTTGGTTGTGGGCATATCCCCAGTGGGGGGCGTGCAGGAGGCAGCTGATCAATGTCTTTCATCGATGTTTCTATCCCTCTCCCTTCTTCTCTGTAAAAAAATCAATAAAATATATTTAAAAAAAAAAAGAAAAGAAACTTTGTGGCCCATGCGTAGAAGTTGGTTTTCGACTCTCAAAAGGAATTTCAATCATTGTACTGTTAATATTTGGCTCTGTTGACTAATGAGTTTGCCGACCACTGATTTCAGAGAGGAAGAAATGAAAATTATTTTCCTATCGGTGAGATGGGAATACTACTAGTACTACCTGTGGGATTAAAAAATGTTTTTTATTTTTTCTTGTGATTGACTTCTAGTTTCATACAATTATTAAATAAATTTAAAATGGCATGGCAGCCCTGGCTGGGTGGCTCTGTTGGTTGGAACAGCATCCCATATATCAAAAGGATGCAGGTTTCATTTCCAATTTTTTTAATTATGCCTAGGTTGCGGGTTTCTCTCCTGATCAAGGTGGGTTTCTCTCCCGATCAAGGTTTCTCTTTCACACAGATGTTTTTCTCTCCCTTCCTTTCTCTAAAATCAATAACAACATATCCTCAGGTGAAGATTAAAAAATTAAATGGCTTGACCAGCATGGCTCAGTGGTCGAGCATCAACCTATGAATCAGGAAGTCACAGTTTGATGCCCTGGTTGTGGGATGTGCAAGAAGCAGGCAATCAATGATTCTCTCTCATCATTGATATTTCTCTTTCTCTTCCTCTCTGAAATAAATGTGTGTGTGTGTATTAAATGGCATGGAACTCATTATGCTGCTGTTGTTCTTACTTAGCATGGAATAAATATACTCAAGAGCCAGGAGAACCATAGTTCTTATACTAGGCTGTCCATCAAAGTCATCTATGGACATTTTAGAAAATATTAATATCTGGGCTCTACCCTCAGAGATCCCACTTGAGTTTATCTGGGGCAGGATGCCGGTGAAGGTGTTTTATAGTATCTTCCCAAGCGACTCTACATGTAGCCAGGGATAGAAGATCCACAGTGGAGGAGCCAGGAGCATGAGCGCTAAGTACAACTGCCTGTGTTCAAATCCAACCAAGCCAATAAGCAGATGTATGAACTTGGGAAAGTTCCTAACCTCTCACATTAAAATGGGTTAATAATAGGACCTGGGGGGTGGGTTGTATAAGTCTAAATTGCTGCCGGGTTGATGTTGCTCCGTGGTTGAGCATCGACCTATGAACCAGGAGGTCAGGGTTCAATTCACAGTTAGGGCACATGCTCGGGTTGTGGGCTTGATCCCCAGTGTGGGGCATGCAGGAGGCAGCCAGTCAATAATTCTCTCTCATCATTGATGTTTCTCTCTTTCTCTCCCTCTCCCTTCCTCTCTTTTATTTTTTAAAGAATAAAAATATATTTTAAAAAGTCTAAAGTGCTTAGAGCAATGCCTGCCAGCTAGTAAACTCTCAGCAGGCCTAGGCACACCAGCCTTCAGTTTCCCTGCTGTTTCCAAACTTATTATAGCCACTGTGGGCTTATGTCCAGCTCAGACACAGAATCTCAAGGGGGCCTGGTTGTCTTGAACATCCCACACTGCCAGCTGCCCCCAAAATTATTTTTGGCCC